>PVJN01002607.1:5797-116196 GCA_004026805.1 Lasiurus borealis | reverse complement strand
ATTTGAGGATGTAATGGATAACATAATGACTATAAGTTAAACATTATTGTTATAATTAAAGTTTACTAAGAGACTAGAACTTAAATGTTCTCACACACAAATAAAAAAGATACATATGTGAGGTGATGAATGAGTTAGTTATATGAGAGACCATCATTTCACTACACACACACACACACACACACACACACACACACACACACCAAATCATCATTTCAAATATCTTACAGTTTTGTCAAGTATACCTCAATAAAGCAGAAAATATATCTACTATGTGTGAACCATTAGGAATTATATATGATATTAAGGTGTAACAGAGGTGACTTTGTAAAGTGTATGATTGTATAAGCACTATGAAACTATACCTAAAACTAATACAAAATAATATTGAATGTGAACTGTAACTGAAAAATACAATGGAGAAAACAATGTAACAGAGAGAGAACATTGTTCTCCAGGGGCTAGACTCTACCAGCCAATGCAACCAGACCATCTAACCTCTAGCTGACCTTTAATTCTCCTACGAAGAGAGGAAATTAACAACATTATTCTAAAGAAGAGACTCTTTAATTTATAAAAAGATTCACTGTGCATTTCCTAAGTGTACAATAGAATATGTGAAATATATGTGTACACAATTTTTAGGAGAACATATTGTACTTTCACAATATTGGAGGAAATTTGGTAGTTGTTTTTTTTCCTGTTTGCCAACAGTAGGAATTAATAAAATTAATTCTTATTATATAACCTCTTGAATGTTATTTTTAGGTAAAAACTGACCTGAGAACAATCAATTTGCCTATTTTGAACTTTTGTTAAATGGAATCAAGAATTATAAACATTTTTTCTTTTCCTATAGCCTCTCTCTTTTAAATATGCTTTTAAAGTATGTTAACATGTTCATTTGTTTTATAGACTATCAACTTAATATGACCATTTCCATTTAAGTTGTAAAAACTACAAAACCATTATCACAATCAATAGGATTTCAAGAAACAAAAATGAGATCTAATTATACTTTACTATAGTCATATATTGCTTGAATAACAATCATAAGTTACCAGTAATATAATTAAATGCTGGAGGTGTTATCAAAGATGCATTTTAAGGTCTAATTAACTGATAATACTTATGGCTCAATGCTCAGGCTACATGATAATTAGTGAGACATTAACAGAGAAAGGCTGCTAATCTGAAAATTACGAAGCTCTTTTTCACCTGTTGCACCATGGATGAAGTTCTGCCTCCAGAGAAATGGCCTCAGTTTCATAGGTTGGATAAAGAAATAAAAGATGCGGTTTGATGTGCACCTGGAATAAAATAATAATTATTGCTCCTATACTCATTTAAAAATATTTTTTAATTGTGATAACATACATATAACATAGGCCCTGGCCAGGTAGTTCAGTTGGTTAGAGCATCATCCGAATGTATCAAGATTGTGGGTTTGATTCCCAGTCAGGGCACATTAAAAAATCAAACATTGCATAAGTGGAACAACAAATCGATCTTTCTTCCTTTTCTCTCCCTCTCTTTCTCTCTCTCCCTCTCTCTCTCTAAAAATCAATCAATAAAAATATATATGACATAAAATTTATCATTCTGACCATTGTTAAGTGTGATAATTCAGTAATGTGATATGTATTTACATTGTTGTGCAACTTATCTCCTGAATTTTTCAATCTCACAAAACTAAAATTCTATACTCACTAAACAATATCTCTTCATCCTCCCTACCCCAGATTCTGGCAAATCATTCTACTTGTTGTTTTTATGAATTTAACTCCTCAAAATACATTATGTAAGT
Source organism: Lasiurus borealis (assembly GCA_004026805.1). Classification (NCBI taxonomy): domain Eukaryota; kingdom Metazoa; phylum Chordata; class Mammalia; order Chiroptera; family Vespertilionidae; genus Lasiurus; species Lasiurus borealis. Next base: position 114,389 of record PVJN01002607.1, on the reverse strand, counting down.
GAGACCCTACAATATTTATCTATTGTGAGACTGGCTTATTCCACTTAGCATAATATCTTCAAGATTCATCCAGGTTGTAGCATATGTTAGAATTTCTTTCCTTTCTAAGGCTGAGTAATATTCCATTGTGTGTGTGCACCACGTTTGGCTTATCCACTTATCTGTTGAGGGACACTTGAGTTGTTTCACCTTTTTCGCCTATGGTGGACAATGCTCTTATGAATGTGGCTGTATAACTGGACCCTTCTATTGATTTTATATAACAGAGACATTTTCTGGGCCAAAAGCTTGACCTCTATTTGCCCAGTTTAATAGGTGATGCATCCCCCGGCAGTTGGTGAAGTAACCTTCACCTTGAGATCAGTGTGCTTCTTCCCAGGAGGGGGTTGGAGATTAGGCCCTGTGAAAGGTGCTCTCACTTTCTATTTCTGATAATCCTTTGATGCAGAGGTTAGTCTCTCCATTATAGAGATGAGGATGTTGAGGCAAGAATTTGATCATTTGTATAAGATCTCAAAATAGTGTCAGGGAGAAATAATATTTCCTCTATTCTCTTATGCAAAGCAACTTAAACTAATGAAAGCTAGGTTAACAGGAAAAAAAGCACACAATTTTTATTAATATTCATGTACAGTAATACACAGAAAAGATATAAAATTCAAAGAAGAGGTTAGACTCTGGGGCTTTAAATTCAATCAATCAACCAACATATATATGACATAAAATTCCCTCTCTCTTTGATTTTCACAAAGGAAATGGGATTTGGGGCTTCAAGAGACCGTAAATTATGGAGAAGTGATTAGGAAATATATGGGAGCCCCAGCCAGTTTGGCTCAGCAGATAGAGCGTCAGCCTGTGGACCAAAAAGTCCCCGGTTCAATTCCAGTCAAGGGCACGTATCTTGGTTGCCGGTTTCTTCTCCTGATCGGGGCGCGTGCAGGAGGCAACCAATTGATGTGTTTCTCTCACATCTGTTTCTCTCTGTCTTTCCCTCTCTCTTCCACTCTCCCTAAAAATCAATGAAAAATATCCTAAGATGATGATTAACAAACACACAAACAAAAAAAGGAAATACATGAGAGAACTAATGGGAGAAAATGGTTATTCAGCAAGGTCTGTTTCTGGGAACTTGTCTCAGTGTGGACTCTCCATCTCTGGTAGTGAGGGCTTCCCTCTTCTGTTTCAGGGGTACTTTTACGAAGGGAAATCTGTGCCCTGCTTTTAAGCAGTTAGTCTGAATCTTCCTGTATCTCTCAATTTTCAGTTGTCTTCAACTCAAAATAATTCTTGTTTCAAAATGCTATATTTTAAGTGGTGAATTCTGATCCCCTAATTAGTAAATGGGATTAAAACCCAAGTATTTGGGGCTCTAAATCCCATATACCTGTCCCATTATGTAGATAACTAATAAGAACAACTCCTTTATATATATATATTCTTATTGACCTCACAGAGGAAGGGAGAAGAAGAGAGAGAATCATTGATGTTTCTCTCTCAGCTGCCTCTTGCACGCCCCCTACTGAGGATCAAGCCTACAACCCAAGCATGTGCCCTGACTGGGAATCAACCCTGACCTCCTGATTCATAGATCGATATTCAACCACAGAGCCATAATGGCCGGGCAAGAACAACTCTTCATAAATAAAAATTATGCTGTTTAAGAAAAGTCATCCTGCATGTCCCGTGTTTCTCTCACCCTCCCACTCACTCAGTCACCCTCTATTATGTGCCTAGTCCCATCCTAGGCAGGATGGGATGCTGAGATATAGATGAGGTTGTATCTGTAGGAAATTCACAGCCTATCTAGCAGGAAATGTGAAAGGCCCAGGTGCTGCCCACCATCAGTCCTCTGCTGGACACTTTACTTCCCACTTTCCGCATGAACCTGGAAAAGGGGAGCATTGGACTGGATTCCCTTTAGAAGTAAATTTCTGTCACGCAAATAGGCAAACAGAGGTGCATTTCACCATGTAACTTTAGATAAGTGCTTAAGCAGTTGAGAACTGCTGCTGTAGAGCCTAAGACCATCGGAAAACACAGATAGTTATTATGATTCATTAACAGTAGCAAAATTACAGTTATGAGAAGCAATGAAAATAATTTTATGGTTGGGGGTCACCACAATATGAGGAACTGTATTAAAGGGTCGTGGCATTAGAAAGGTTGAGAACCACTGGCTTAAGGCCTTGATGCCTTAATGTTTTTTTCATTTGTGAAATGGAAGGTGCTCTTGCCTTGCAAGATGTAGGGGAAATTAAATGGAATGTTTCCAAAACAGTGCCAAGAATACTCTTTGTTGCAAAAATGGTGGCTAGTATTGCCATAAATCTGCATGGTATAAGTTAACAGCTAAGTTGTAGGGGGAAGATAGTGATATGGCAAAGTGCTTAAGGGGTAGTTGTAGGATTTTGTTTCCCCAGATGGAGAAAAATAACCTACTAGTAGGTACAATTTGGTTTACTATCCTGACTCCTTTTGTGATAATTAGACAATGAGCCATTCTTCAAATTCTACCTTGCAACAAGGATTTCATAGGCTCCCTCCGGGATAGGTGAGGTAACAGTTATTTATCCAATTTTAGAGGGAAAAGAGACCTGGAAAATTGTGGAGTTCTGTGATCCCCAAACCTACCTGATTATCAGAAATACCTGGGGGTTTTATAAAAAATACAGATTCCCTAGGAGATGCTGATGCCAAAGGTCTGGCTCTGCTCCTCCTCCCCTCCCCTGACATTGAGGCTCTTACACTCCAGCTTTTGCATCTCCGTCTGCCCCCAGGTGCTTTGTCTCACATCCCGAAGTCTCAACCTGAGCCACCACTAGCACCCATAGATTGGCATTTTACAGAGGGCTTAGACCTTCTTCCTCGGCCACAGGCTGGGTCTGCCAGTAAAGTCTTTTCTTATACCCAACATTCTGCAGCTATTCTTGTTGTGTTTTGCTTTTTTGTTATAATCCACATATCTATTGTAGGAAATGTGAATATAGATAATAAAAAAAGAAATGAACATTTAAATCAACTATAGTCTCACCACCTACCTCCAGAAATATGAACATGTGCACACATGTGCTAAAGCATGCACAGACACACTTTTTAATGAATTGGTAACACTACACATTATCACTTTGTAGTCTGCTCTTTCTATTTTACTCTTTTTTATAGTGGGTGATGACTGCTCTGGGGAGAGCACTGAAAGCAGATTCCATTCATTATCCCCCATGCAGACAAGCAATCTTCATCCCCAGGTTTTCTGAAGGGTTTGTCTCTGGATCAAGATGGATTCTGAAAGTGCAGGGTCTGCTGACATAAGGGCCCGGGAGGCTGGGGCCAAGGAAAATGCGTGAAAGAGTAGCTTCCTGCAGCTCTTCTCTTCCCACCCCTCTCGGCCATCTCTCCAAACCCAGTGCACTGAAACTGCAGCCCTGTGGAGCATGTGGGCCCTGCCAGAACCAGGCACAGTGCCAACCCAGCAGATGGGCCAGAGAATAGGTAGTCAATGTTGATTTCCACGGACAAACAGGACCAAGTGTGGATGTTGAAAACGACTCCTAGTTAAGAATTTATCCTTCAACACTCAAATCAAGACAGACACCATCAGAATTCTAGTTGAGGGACAAATTCGCTCTGACCCAAGAGGACCAGCTGCCAAGTTTGGGGGGAAGTGTGTCTGTGGAGAGGGGTCAGCTTCAGTGAGGCCAACAGCTCTCTGGTGGGTTTCCCTCCCATTCTGCAGAATTCCTCTTAAAGCCAAAGCAAACTGGCTGGCCCAGCTGGGGCCCTGGTTAAGCAGCCATTAGAATGCAGAGCAGCTCTCCAGATCCACAGACTCCATCACATTTGGGCTACGGCCCTGACACATTATTTGCTATGAAAGCTTATGCAGCCACAAAATTAAATGAGAAAAGTGCATTAGGAAGGTTTGAAGCCTATGTAACTCCAGCCTGAAGACTGTGAAAGACCACAATGTGGCTGCCGGCTTGGTTGTTCTTCCCAGTCTAAGTCATGCTAGTCCTTCTGCGAAGTTTCCCTCCAAACTGGAGGCGAGAGGCACTCACACACCTGAGGGCTTGGCCCCTTGGGCCTGAGGGTAGGATGAGCCGCTTGAAGACTGAAGACGTGCCACTTTAACATATTTTGAGCTGAAGGCAAGCAACACCCAGTTGAGCCAGGAAAAACTTTTATCTCTCTTCTAACTACCTAAAACGATTGAGATAGGGAATCTGTACCAGAAAAATAATTATTAGCAGAGATAAGTTTTTATCTCAAAGACCTACCTGTAAGGCAGGACAAACTTCTAATTAGCAATCATCTGCTCTTTTTATCATCCTGTGAATCACCCTGCTCCCCTTTGGAGCCCCAGGCCTCTGCCCCATTCCTCAGGATGGCATACAAGCCTCAATTAACTACTTGCCCTCCAGTCTCATATCTTTGGGCCTCCTGTATATAAAAAATTAAATTTCTTTTTTCTCTTGTTAACCTGTTTTGTGTCAATTTAATATCAGACCTACTGAAGAACATAGAAGGGAAGAAAGAGAAATGTTTCCACCCTCATGTCTGGGATCCCCAGCCAGGTAAGCTGGCCAGGCCTACAGCTTCACTCTACCTCTCACTGGGACGCTGCTAGCTTGCACCCCTCTTCCAGCTGCCACTTTGCCAAAGTCATGGGCTGATTTCTATATGTTTCAACAGGTAATTTCTGAAGGGTCTGAAAAATCCTCATTCAGCCACAGTGTAGGTCTTCCAACAAGATCTTTTCAGTAACTCATGGGTCAACAAACTATGGCCCCAAAACCAATCCAGCCCCCACCAGATTTTTAAATAAAGTGTTTTTGGAATGCAGCCATTCGCTCATTTACATATTGTTTCTGGCTACTTTCACCCTACCAGGCAGAGTTGAAAAGTTGCAACAGTCTGTATGGCCTCAGAAATGGAAAATATTCACTCATCTGGCCTCTTACAGACATCTGCCAAATTCTACTAAACCATTATAGTATCAATTTTTAATCATTATTGTTATATGAGAATTATCTGCATATTGTAGAAAAGACATGAAAGTAGTGGTTATTTGGGGATGAAAAGATTATGGATAATTTGGTTTCTTCTTTTTATATGTGTCTATGTTCTACTAATGTTATGAATTTCTTCATAATTTGGAGAAATATTTTTATTTAAGAAAAAGGTGAATGAATGCTCTTACTATGTAAAAAAAATAAAATCTGAAGTGCGAGTTGTAAATGTACAGATGATGTTAAAACCAGACCAATTACTGTGTTTCCTTCCATAGATAAAGGTGAATGTCTTAGGATACCAAATATATATTATATATTAGTTCAGGTCACCCAAGAGGCAGTAGCTAAGGCATGGAGAACTTTATTAGGGGAAATGCCTGTGAGAGAAAATGGGAAGGAGCTGGGTACACATCAGATTGTAATGCAGGTCTGACCCCAAGAGAAAGAGAAGGGAAGGAAGGAAGATTGGCTGGAAGCACCTGAAAACGCAGTGCAGGTCTAAGAAAAGCCCAGCAAGGCTGATGAGGAGATCTTGAGTCTCCAGGTGATGGGCATGCTTCACCTCCTCGCCACATTCAGTGGCTGATGGCAGCAACCCGTGGGAAGAGTGGCCTCTTAAAAAAGCAGGGACAGATTTGGGAGGCCAGTAGCTTCAACAATTGCCCCACATGCAGGCAGAGACCCTCACTTAAAGAAAGCCATGCAGAACCATACAAAGTGTGTGGTTCTATGAGATAAGTAATTTTAAAACCCAGATTCAGCATATCAATGAGGTTCCAAAGATACACCAGATATTTGGAAGGGGAATGAATAGACCATAGAGTTCCTTAATTCATCCTCCTTATCCTTTCTAATAAAAGAGTAATATGAAATTGACTGTACCTCTGCTATACCCACAAGCCACACCCACCAGCCATGCCCACCAGCCAATCAGAGCGAGTATGCAAATTAACCCAACCAAGATGGTTATAGCCACAGAGAGAGCAGGAGGGAGGCTTGAGTTGTCCCTGGTGATGGAGGAAGCCAAGCTTTCTACACACCCTGGCTGGCACAGGCCTCCACTTAAGGCAACAAAGTTTCAATGGCTGCCACCACAGAGCAAACAGAAGGCTTGGCTCCACTCCAGGCTACAAAATTTCAATTGTAGAAGATAAATCCCAGATACTAGGGCCTCTGCTTGGGTCGCCGGGGGCATGGCTGGCCTGCAAACCACCACAGGGCCTTCGCCCAGGCCATCCCATGCCCCAAGGGAACCCCTACCCTAACCCAGAACACTCTTCAGGGCAAACCACTGGCCCCCACCCATGCACCAGGCCTCTATCCTATCTAATAAAAGAGTAATATGCAGATTGACTATACAAGATGACTGCCCCTATGTGGACACAAGATGGCCATCACAAGATGGCCAGCAGGGGAGGGCAGTTGGAAGGGATCAGGCCTGAAAGGGAGGGTAGTTGGGAGTGATTAAGCCTGCAAGGAAGGGCAGTTAGAGGTGACCAGGCTGGCAGAAGAGGGAAGTTGGAGGTGACCGGGCCTGCAGGGAAGGGCAGTTAGGGGTGACCAGGCCCACAGGGGAGGACAGTTAGGGGTAAACAGGCTGGCAGGGGAGCAGTTAAACAATCAGGCTGGCAGGGGAATTTTTAGGGGATGATCAGGCTGGCAGGCAGAATCAGTTAGGAGCACTCAGGAAGGCAGGCAGGTGAGCAGTTGGGAGCCAGCAGTTCTGGATTGTAAGAGGGATGTCTGACTGTCCATTTAGGCCAAATCCAGGTAGGCCTAAACGGGCAGTCGGAAATCCCTCAAGGGGTCCCAGATTGGGGAGGGAGCAGGCTGCGCTGAAGGATCCTTCTCCCCCTGGTGCACAAATTTTATGCACTGGTCCTCTAGTTTCATAAACAGGATATGTCAGATGGCCCACCCTGTAGAAAATGGCCCATTGTCATCTCTCTCAGCAGAGTATATTTTATATTCTGAGCATCATTGATTTGAGAGTTGGAGATATATGACCTTGGCTAAATCTATGGAGAGGAGAGAGTTTCCAGATGAAATGAGCCTCAAATGTTGGGATCATTCTTTAGACTTGGGTCCAGATTCCTCAGTGATCAGATTTTCAGGCAGAAGTCAAATGCAAATGCCATCCTCTATTTCTTGGGGACATATAAAATGTCAGTGTGGAGAACACTATGGAGTTTTCTTAAAAAACTAAAATTGGATCTCCCATTTGACCCAGCAATCCCACTCTTAGGAATTTATCCTAAGAAATTACAAACACCAATCAGAAAGGATTTATGCACCCCTATGTTCATAGCAGCACAATTTACAATAGCTACAATTTGGAAACAGCCTAGGTGCCCATCAGCAGATGAGTGGATCAGAAAACTGTGGTACACCTACACAATGGAATTCTATGCTGCCATTAAAAAGAAGGAACTCTTACCATTTGCAGCAACCTGGATGGAACTGGAAAGCCTTATGCTTAGTGAAATAAGCCAGTCAATGAAGGAGAAGCACCTCATGCTCTCCATCATTTGTGGATAATAAAGAACATTGTAAATTGATGAACAAAAGTATAGATACAGAGGCAGTAAAGCATCAAACAGACTGTGATATTATAGCAGGGAGATTAAGGAAAGGTGGGGTAGATAAGAGATCAATCAAAGGACTTGTATCTATGCATATAAGCATAACCAATGAACATAGACACTGGGGAGTTGGGGTATGCCTGGGAGGGAGGGGGGGCAATGGGGAGATATGTATACATGTAACACAATAAAAAAAAAAAGTCAGTCTGAGGCTGGGTTTTAGAGGTATCTTGTCCAAACCTGACATATAAGGTCACGGGAGCTGAGGGAGACCGAAATAGCATCACTGAGCAGTTATATTATGAAGTTCATCTGTGTTTGAAAAAGTTAGTTCTAGCAGCAAAACAAAGGCTGAGTTGCGCCAGAGATCAATTAAGTGCTTCCTATCATGGTCCAGGCAATATAATAGGAAAGAGAATGAGGAGGATCCATGTCCTCTGGTTAAAAAAAAAAAAGTGCAGAACCTACACATTCCCCCGTGGAGGAAGACAAATATGTTTCCAGACTGAAGGACTTTGCGGAAGGTGAGGCCTCTGACGGAGAGAGTCAGTAAGAATAGAGCATGTGAATAGAAGATGAAGAGTAGAAGGTCATGAGCAAAACTGGACTTGGTCAACTTGAGAGCTGCTGAAGCATTCCTGCAGAGCCACCTGAAGGGTGGCAGGGTTGAGAGGGGCTAAAGATATAGGCTTAGGAGTTGCCAGTAAAGATCTGATCATGGAAGCTGGACACAGAATCCTGGGGAATGATGATGCTTCAGGGGTGAGTGGAGGGACAGGAGCCAGTGGAGCACCATGGGAAAAGGGTAAGGCAGACCCAGGGAAATAGGAGCTGAAGAAGCCAAGAGAAGAACCTCCAGACACCATGACCAACATCAGTGCTGATGTTACAGAGAGAGAGCAAGTCTGACAATCAATTTGGAGATATCCCGGAGACGCCCTGAAACCAGGCCAGCAGAGCAAGAGTCAGACTACAGAGCTGGAAAGGAGTGGATTGTGAGAAAGCGGAACCTAGTGGTGAGGGAAGGAAAGGGAAAGAGTGGAACATCCATTCCAGAGATGAGGGTTAGCATTGGCCAACCTGGAGCTTTCCTCGATTATGCTGCTGTCGGGTGCTCAGATGCTTGGGTCTCATTCACTCTCATTTCTGACACTTAAATGAGCCTGAACTGGATTCTAGATAATTGCACCCCACAGAATGTAATGCATTAAGGATTCATTAGGATTTCGTGAACCCTAGCACAGTAATGTGCAGTAACTTGCTACAAAGGAAGCTAAACTCTTTAGGATGTGATCTGTCAATGCCTCTCTTCACAAAGGCTCGATTTATGTTTTTTCAGAGCCCATCCCTCAGAGGAGGAAAGGGGTTTGCAGTTAAAAAGCCTGTATATGAGAAAAAAAAGTTTTAAAAAATATTTGTAGATTAACCTATTAGCATATTCATATCTTGGATCTCTCTGTCTCTCTTACACATACACACACAAACACATACACACAGAATAGATATTATATATAGAAAGTTATTTGAGTTTTTCTGCCTGTGGGATCACCATTACAAGCAGTAATAATAATGGTTTTCAAAATATTTTTGTGTTGGCTCTGTAACAAATCTTAACCATAAAGATGTTAAGCAGTAAACATTCTATTACAAATAAAACTTACACCTGTCTCTGTCTAAAATGCTGCAGTTTATTATTATTGTTGTTGTTATAAGAAAAGGAAAAAAGCAACCCTGTAGGTATAACCCTTCACAGAAGAAAAATATCATGCCACAACTCATTATTTCTGGTTGTTATTATGTTAGATGATAGCTTCTAGGTGTAGGCAAATACCTATAATGATCACATTAAGGCAGAACCTCATTAATAATAGATGAGATCTGATTATATCTATTCCTGATGTTAGTTTAATAACCTATGGCATTTTTCAACAACAACAAAAAAATAATAATTTGAATCCTCTTGCTTTACAAAAAAATAATTCTTGGCACATCTTACTACCAACCTGGAGCAAACAAACTGCTTTTGAACCAAGGAATAGTCCCGGGATGGGTCTCTCTGGTGCCTTTTAATAGTGAGAACTGACATTTCAAATAAATAATAATAACAAAAATTTTAGGTTGCATTTCTGGCCTTTTAGAGATTTGGGGAAGAGGAAGTTGATAGTTTTCATTGTTGTTTGTTGTGATTCTGTTTTTTGTTTGTTTGTTTGTTTTTTTGTTTTGTTTTGTTTTGTTTTGTTTTCTTTAATAAAATACATCAGCCTCTACACTCACACCGGACCCAAATGCCTTGTATTTCCTGCCAAGGTGCTTGGTCCAGTGCAGTGACAGTCTGAAAATTGAACAGCTGCTCCATATAAAATACTTGGTTTGTTATTTCACATTATCAGAAACTTTGTTGCTGTTTTCCCTTATCCAGTTTTTATTGAGCCCTTTGCCTCTTGCATAAGACCCATGTGTTAGACTGAGTGATGTACACCCACTCCCACAATACCCCCAACCCCCATTAAAGGATGTGCATCTGTTATCATATATAGCAAAAAGCCTTTGTAGCTGTGGATAAGGATCTGAGATGGGGAGATTGGGCTGGAGTATCAGGTATGCCTGATGTGATCATGAGGGTTCTTACCAGGGGAGGAGGAGATGTGAGGACGGGAGCAGAGATGGAGCGACGTGCTTTGAAGATGGAGGAAGATAGGCAAGGCAAGGAATCCCTGCAGCCACTAGAAGCCGAAAAAGACCAAGAAATGGATTTTACCTTCACAGCCTCCAAGAGAGCCAGCCCTGCCTGTACCTGGATCTTAGCCCTGTGAGACTCAGCTCATATTTCTGAGTTCCAGGCCTAGCTAGAGGAGAATAACTTTGTATTATTTTAAGCCACCAAGTTTGTGGAGTAATTTGTTATAGAAGCAATTAGGAAACTAATAGACCCCATATACGCTTTCCTTCCAAAAGAGGGAGAGAGAAGGGTAGATTGTATGGGGCAGAGGAAAAGGAATTTCATAGTGACTACAATCTAGGAGAGCTCAAACAACAAAAGATGTGTTCTTATAAATCGTAATTTTCCTATGGAAAGATAATGCTTACCTATATAGAAAGCTGAAATGTTCAGGTAAAGGAATAAACAAACAGCTACTGTTGGCATTCTATTGTCTTTCCTTCTAGCCTCTTTTCTATGCATATTTTTACCTAGTTGAGCTTCTACTGTCAGCGTGTGGCAAGTAACCATGAAGACAAACAACTGTGCCCGTGTTGTAGATAAGGAAATTGAGGATCAGAGAAATTAAAGTCCTTTTGCCCACAGAGCTCATGAAGGACAGATCCTGGATCCCCATCTAGATCCCTTAACAACGAACCTCTTTTAACCACCGTGCACCATAAAGCGAGGAACCAGAATAAAACTATGGGGAAAATTGTGTCCATCAATTCTATGAAGGCTGTGAGATTCCACTGCTGCTGGAGGTAAACCTCAAGGTTCCTGGAATGTGGTGTGAGGAGCCTTCCAGCAGAACCATCTTCCTTTTCCCCAAGCCCAGCCCCCTCTGAGAGGCCCATTGAGCTGGGAAGACCTAGCAGCAAGAAAATTGATAGAAGATACATAAATGAAAACCCCTTTCTTACCAGCAGGCAAACTGCTCCATCCATAAAGCTGAAGGGAAATAGGTTTTAAAAAACATTTTTGCACCTTGACATCCTCCAGAGATCCCAGGGTCACCAATGCTACACTACTCTCTTTTGTTCCAATTAAATGCACTCGCTCTGTCTTTTCAAAGAATTAGAAAGGGAGGGAGGGGATGGCGGAAGGAGGGGAAGAGTTTTCGAAGCTCTCTGCATTGAGAAAAGTTGATTAACATATTCTCACAATTTTGCATATCGGTGTCATCCACAGGCTCCTTTTTTATTATTATTCATTAAACATTTCTATTTGAATCAAGCAATTGGAAATGCTTGCATGTAACAGTTGAATGCCTTGTATGGTTGATGATGTGGAGAAGCTAATGTAAATGAAAATAAATTGGGCATTATGCCCCATAGGAAAGTCCCCCAGCCTAGATTCCTCAGCCAATTCCCTCCCTAAGCCAAGGTGCAGAACTTCCTGTGCAGTGCAATTTCCTCTTCCTAAGGTGCAAAATATAGTCTCAGTGTGTGGCAGCTGGAAGGATGTTTCAGAAATGGGGAGAGAATCAGCATCTTGCGAGGCACTTGGGAGCTGCTGTCCTCTACATGAATTCCAACTGGAACATTCATCCTGGAGAGAGGAGGCGGGGAGGGAGGGAGAGGGAGGGAGAGAAAGAGAGAGAGAGAGAGAGAGAGAGAGAGAGAGAGAGAGAGAGAGAGAGAGAGAATAGTTAGTAAGGCTAAATCACTCAGGACCTCAGAGGGCTCCTTTGTGCCTGGGTGGAGCTGGGCACCAACCAAGGCTGTTCTATGGATTCCAAGTGCAGTTTTCCCTCCAGCAAGGTCATTCTTCTCAGGGAAGCAGGGGCAGAGAAGTGGAGTTGGAGCTGAGATGAGATCCGGGACCCTTTTTACGCAGAAAGCCTATTGCCATTGTTCCTATTTCTCACAAGTCTGGCTGTTCTGGGGCAATCGGACCACATGGTTGCATTTTCCTCTGTGCTTATATTGAGACCTGTGCTGGGCGATGGTAAGACTTGACTGAACACTGACCACAAGCACTATTTCATTATTTTTTAATGTATTTGTGTTGATTTTAGAGAGGAAGAAAGAGGGAGAAAGAGATAGAAACATCCACGATGAGAGAGAATCATGGATCAGCTGCCTCTTGCAAGTCCCCCACCGGGGATCAAGCCCGAAACCTGGGCATGTGCCCTTGACCGGAATCAAACCTGGGACCTTTCAGTTTGCAGGCCGACCTCTATTCACTGAGTCAAATAGGCTAGGGCCCAAACATTATTTTAAAAGCCATATGTTTTTTGCTTTCTTATTTAACTCTCAAATCAACCCATTGAGGTAGGCACTCCTACTATCCCCATTTCCTACATGAGGAAACTGAGGCATAGAAAGAATAAGTAACTCTTCTGAGATAGAAGCAGCTCTTAAGTGGAGGAGATAGGATTTGAACCCTGGCTGCCTGCCTCCCATCTTTGGCTACTACATCTCACAGCCATTCCTAGGATAGATAACATTATATTTTATAGATGAGAACACTTGGCCTTGCCCAAGCTCCCTCAGCCTCTCACATTTATTTATAATTCCATATGGCAGTGGTTTTGCAAACATTTTTCTTCTGCTGAAGCCTTCCTAGAAGTGAAAATGTATTGGGACCTTGAGGCCAAAGAAAACTTTTCAGATTAGAGTGAGAAGCCACTCTTCACATCTCTGTTTGCAGCACGGGGGCCAGCACCCCTCTTTGCCTGTTCCTTAGCACTTACCACAATTTCTGATTATTTTATGTCATTGTTTGGTACTCACTCATTGTCGGTCTGCACAGCTAGCCTGGATGATATAGGAGACCGGGAACTGAGTCCATCTTCGTCCCCATTAAGTGCCAGGCATATAGTAAGCATTCAATCAATATTTACTGAAATGTATGAGTGAAATAATAATAGTCTCTCCTCAAGCCCATTATGGGGCAAATCAAGACAAAACAGAACTTCCCAAAATTGGAGAACAGAGAGAAATGCTAAGTGAGGTTTCCCATTGGTTGAGGTTTTATTCCATTTCTGCTTCTGGGAATCACTGTGCCTAAACTGTTGTTGCTGCTGCCACTGTGGGGAAAGGGTGGGACTTGAGGCCATGGGCCCAGGCTCCATTTACTCAGCCCTGTGGTGCCACAGGGATAGGAGGACAGAGGAGCCCAAAGAACCCCTTTCAGGAAGTCACAGATTACATTCTGCCTACAGGGGTTGTTTTCAATTCATTTGAAAAGTCTGCCCAGACCATGCCTGGTGAACTCACTACAGAAATTAAAGCAGAATTTACTGAAGCATTTCAGTGTTTCAATGAGGTGTGGCAAATATATACAGTCATGAAAGCACCATCAAAATCAAGATATAGCACATTTCCATCACCCCGCGAAGTTCCTTCAGATTCCTTTTCTGTCGATCCCTTCCTCATGCCAAGACCCTTATTCAACTTTTTCCCCATAGTTTTTCCTTTTTCAGAATGTGATTTAAATAGAATTGTACAGTAAGTAGTCTTCTATGTTTGGCTTACTGTCTCTTTCAGTTTATCAAATTAGTAAAAGTTAATAATAATGTTGGTGAGTGCTCAGATACAGCTAATGTGTGTTTAAACTGCTATGAACTCTCTTGGGTGCAAACTGGCAATATGTATCAAGACCCTAAAAATATTGGGACATTTTGACCACTGATTTCATTTCTAGAAAATCCTATACCAAGAGTATTTATCAAACATGTTCACAGATTTATATAAGCACAAAGATGTTCATTATAGTGTGACTAGAGGCCTGGTGCACTAATTAATGCACCAGTGGGGTCTCTCTGCCTGGCCTGCTGGATTGGGTGGAAACCAGCTCTTCAACAACTTCCAAGGGGTCCCAGATTGTAAGAGGGCACAGGCAGGCTAAGGGACCCCAATGGTGAACAATTGGGGCTGGGAAGGGATAGAAGTTGGCCAGCTAGGGAGGGACTGCAGGTGGGCTCCAGGTATGTCTGGCCCATCTTGTTCAGTCCCGATTGGCCAGACACTAGCAGCAAGCTAACCTATCGATTGGAGGTCTTCCCCCTGGTGGTCAGTGCACATCATAGCAGTTGGTCAACCAGTCGACTGTCTGCTCCCTCATGGTCAGTACACATCATAACAAGCAGTAGAGCAGCCTTAGCATATTATTAGCAAATTACACATTGATTGGTTGAATGGCCAATTGAATGTCTGGACACTTAGCATATTAGGCTTTTATTATATAGGATTTATCATTGTGAAAAGTTACAAACATCCTAAATATTAGTCATAAAGAGAATGTGTAAGTAAGTTTATATAACAAAAATGTTAATCTATACGCCAATTAGAAGTAAATTTTATTAAAAGTTTTTGATGCATGGAAAAATATTTATGGAATTGGAATAGCACAAAGGCAACCTACAAAACTATATATACAGTAGGAGATCAGAGTTGTGCCGCACCAGCACTGCCAAGGGTGAATCTGAGTGGGGGCGGCTGAAAGGTTTAGAAAACACAGACAAGAGAATGAAAGCTGGGTCTCAGTGGGACACTGCTTCCTGAGAGACAGTGCCAATGCCCACAAGCCTAGTCTTTATTTTATAGGAGATGCCACAAGGGCGTGATCTAGATGTTTACAACATTTTCATGGGTTTCAATCCTCCTCAAATACATGCACCTGAACTCTATCAAGCCTACATTACTCAGGCACGTGGGGCCATGTGTTCAGACCATAGGTTCAAGCTTACTCCTATAGCTGTTGGCTATAATTGTGCTGGGAGGGCTCTTCATGTGGCCACAAGGCGGACTGTGCCTCATTAATCCAAGGCTTGTACCTGTTCAAAACACTACAGCCACACCCCACACACTGTAAAATGCAGAGAGAAAAGACTAGAAGAAAAATTACTGTCTATGGGTAATGGATGGCTGTGAAAAGTAAATATTCTTTATTGTTCTAATTTTCTCCAGTGAATGTATGTTATGTTTTTAATTAGAAAAAAATACCTTACAAAAGATATAAAGCCCTGCTTTCTGACATAAATCACTTTTGCTCTACTCTAAACTTAAAGAAGATTTAGATCCACTGGTTATTCACTCACACCTTTAACTAAGAGTTATTAAACACCTACTACATCCCAAAGACTCTGCTCTAATCTCAAAGAGACATTAGGCCAATATTTAAACACATAATATTAATTACTTCTAATAATTTATCTTGCATTTTATTCTTCTAGATACTAACCATTTTTCATATACTAGATCAATTCCTCATCTGTAAATTATGAAGAGTAACTGTGAAAGTTTATGAAGAGTCACTGTGAAAGCACTTGGCCGGTTCCTGATATAAGTCAACAGCCATTTGTTCTACTCTAAAAGGTGTTACAACTGAGGCAAGAATAAATAAACTAAGACCTAAATATTCTACGGGGACAAAGGAAGGACAATTGTACAGAGCAAAGAGAAGTAGAGACACTTGCACTTTGCTTGACAGATGTTCAGAATTTTGCAAGTGGCCAAGTAAGGGAAAGGTATTCCAGGCAGAGGAGACAGTCTCATCTCTTTGAAGATGACTTTTCTAGCTACTTCCACAAGGAAACAGTTCCCTGTGTGATCTAGTCATAGGAGTCCCTTTAAAGCAGTGCTGCATACTTGCATGAAACTGCTTCTAGTGGGAACACACCTCTGACAATGCCCAGATTCATTCTATAACTTGGTTCTAGAGGAAAAAGAAACAATTCCTTCCCATGCATGGAAACTTGCTCTTTTGTTGACCTTTACTTCACAAAGAGTAGGACCTTCAGAGAAACCCATCAGAACACAGGCTTTTAGGTAAATGGAAACAAGTATACAACCTTAAGAGGCAGCAAAACATAAATACTATTTTTGCCAACAAAAAAAAGAGTTTGCTTGTTATATTTTTTTTCTTTACTCTTGTCCTTCAGATTGTCTACTGGGAGCTTTTCTAGTGCACAAGCAACATGGAAATTCTAGATATCCTAGAGAAGTTCTGGAAAAGGAAAACAAGAAAAGAAATTATATTTTTAGATAAAGTTGTTCTTGTTTTGCTTAAGAAACATTAGTCACTAACTGAACAGTGTGACTGGTTGAGCAGCAGAAACTGAACACATGAATCCAATGAAAACAGAGAGCAAGCATCCATGCTATTGTGAACCATCCCAAAGGGAAGGAGAAGCACAATGCACACCATCATCATCTTGGTTAGGAATTAGGTCCAGGTAAATTCTTTTGGCAGCAGATAGAACAGTGTAGACTGACCACAGAGTTAGGATTTTAAAATAAGATTTTTCCATATATAAAAACTGCATTATGGGTAGATAGAAAGAAGCAGAGGACTTACTAGCTAGAGGTTGGGGGCTACTATCATGATTTGCAAGCTTTCCCTTATATATAAGTACACTGAGTGGCCAGATTATTATGCGTTCAGAGATCATAATAATCTGGCCACTCAGTGTACATAATTTGCAGGGGTTCTGAACTTTCCTGCAAAAATTCCAGTTATTTCAGCAATAATTTCCAATACCACTATTTCTGCTAACACTTGGCCCGATTTAAGGAACCACTGCTCTTTCATTTAGAACCTAATCCCCATTTTTCTCATCAGCACAACTCACAAGGGGCTCATTTATAAAGGAGTAGGAGAGTCACAATGGGCTGACAAAACAATGACATCCCTAGAAGGGGCCAAGTTCAGCAGAAGCTCTGACATTTCCTCTACAGTCTCTGCCTCCACATAATGCAACCAGAGGAACTGGAAAATGTAATCCTGCTGGAGAAACTAGTCATGAGAGAGAGTGTGAAAAACCTTGTATTCGTGATACTAAGCATATAAATGAGGCCCATCCAATCCATCTTAAATTGCTTTGATGCTTTGCTCACTGCTATAATTTTGTAGAAGGTAAATTGGGTTACTATGAAGTTTTCCCAAGTAACCAATTGATAATGTGTCACTTTATTACGATGTGATGGAATTATTGAATCCTAGGGACAATTGTCCATGTGGAGTAGGAAGCCTATAAGGTGAAAAGGAAGGAAGGAAGGAAGGAAGGAAGGAAGGAAGGAAGGAAGGAAGGAAGGAAGGAAGGAAGGAAGGAAGGAAGGGAAAGAGAGAGGAAGGAAGGAAGGAAAGGAGGAAGAAAGAGAGAGAAAGAGAGAGGAAGGAAGGAAGGAAGGAAGGAAGGAAGAGAGGGAGGGATGGAGGGAGAAAGGGAGGGAGGAAGAGAGGAAGGAAGGAAGGAAGGAAAGGAGGAAGAAAGAGAGAGGAAGGAAGGATGGAAAGAAAGTAGGAAGGGAGGAAAGAAAGAAGGAAGAGAGAGGGATGGAAGGAGGAGGGAGGGAGGGAGGAAGGAAGGAAAGGAGGAAGAAAGAGAGAGAGAGAAAGAGAGAGGAAGAAAGGAAGGAAGGAAGGAAGGAAGGAAGGAAGGAAGGAAGGAAGGAAGGAAGGGAGGGAGGGAGGGAGGAGGGAGGGAGGGAGGAAGGAAAGAAAGGAGGAAGGAAGAGAGAGAGAAAGAGAGGAAGAAAGGAAGGAAGGGAGGGAAGGAGGAAGGAAGGAAGGAAGGGAGGGAGGGACAGAGGGAGGGAGGGAGGGAGGGAGGAAGAAAGGAAGAAAGAAAGAGAGGGAGAAAGGAAGGAAGGAAGAAAATCTTCCACTCACGAATCTCCTTTTTCTAATACCTAGGAACCACTGGACCTTCTGGATAAATATGTCCTGTTTCATTTCAACTCAGCCAACCTACCATGGACCTGAGCAGAACCATAAATTCCCCTATAATTTATTAGAGACTTTCATAGAACTTCATTCAACCAGTTCACACAGCATACTCTGTTAAAAAATGATCCCATCACTGGAAATGAGAAAATATAAGACAGGGCCGCAATAGGTTTAGAGTGACTGCATTTAAATGTTTATAGACAGGAATTGCAAGTACATCTTGTCTTGCTACTGACAGGGCAAACAGCTCTGCACAAAGCCACAAATGATGGATATGTGTCTATGGACACTTCCCAAAGGATGGCTGAACATAACATCATCCACAATTTTCCCTGCATTCTAAGGCAAAATAAACAAGAAATGCTCACCTTTTCTATGTAATTCTGATTTTTTGTTAGCATCTTCTTTTTGCATTTTGAGTCCCCTGAGAAAGACATGCTTTAGAAATTGAAAACATATTTGAAAAAAAAAATGATGGAAAACTTCTCTAATTTGGTAAAGAAAATAGACATACACATCTAAGAAGTGCAGAGAGTCCTAAACAAGATGGACCCAAAGAGGCCCATACCAAGGCACATCATAATTCAAATGCAAAAGGTTAAAGGCAAAGACAGACTCTTAAGAGCAGCAAGAGAAAAGGATTTAGTTACCTACAAGGTACCATAAGATTGTCAGCTGATTTATCAATAGAAACTTTGCAGGCCACAAGGGATTAATGAGAAATATTTAAATTTATGAAAACCAAGTATCTAGATTACTCTTTCCGGCAAAGCTGTCATTTAGAATCAAAGAACAGATAAAGACCTTCCCAGACAAGGAAAAGCCAAACAATTTTACCACCACAACAGTACCATATGAAATATTAAAGGAGCTTCTTTAAGAAGAGAAGAAAAAAAAGATAAAAAATATGAACAATAAAATACATATCTATCAATAATTGAATCTAAAAAACAAAATAAACTAGCAAGCAGAACAGAAACTCATAGATACAGAGAACATTTTGATGGTTGCCAGATGAGAAGATGGGGATTTGAGTTGATGGGTAAAAAGTAAAAGGATTTAAAAGTACAAATTGGTTAATGCAAAATAGTCATGGAAATGTAAAGTACAGCATAGGGAATATGGTCAATAATATTCTAATAATTATGTATGGTGTCAGATGGGTATGAGATTTATTGGGATGATCACTGAATAAATTATACAATGTTTAATCACTGGGGTGCACACCTCAAACTAATGTAATATTGTATGTCAACAGTAATTGAAAAATAAAAATGATTTGGAAAAAAAGAAAAGAAAAAAATGCTTCTTGAGCACAGAAAGAACCCTATTGTTAATGTGGTGTTTCTATTCTAATATATTTTTGTCCAGGGCCAGCAGAAGAAGGAAAAAAGAACCATAGATTTTTTTAAAGGAGAGTAGGAAGAGTTTCCCCCTTCCTTAGAACACACAATTATGCCAAAGAAAGTTCCAGGGCATCTGGATACGAAGAAAAAGTTGCTAAAAAGACCAGGAGAAGTTTGATATTTCATGAACTTCGTAACTTCCACCTTTCAGAGCTGCAAGAGAATGACTAGAGGGGCCCCTCAGATTCAGTCAACGCCCTATGTACTAGGCAGTGTGCTACATCATACACTTTCATGATGGTCACATGAAAAGCCTTTAGAAATCAGAGGAAGAAGATTTGGTTGCCTTCTGCTAGCCAGGAATGCCATACAAACTAAATAGAAGGCTCCTAAGATTGAGGCTAAGTGTCAGAGACAAGTGACTAGTGCCAGTTGCTATTTTAGAACAATCACTGATGTTCAAAAGAATTTCCAATGGCTACAGAAATTAGAATGAAACAAGCTCAAGTTCAAGGAGAATCTTCAAGGCAATGTATCCTAAGATGCCTCCACTTTCACTCCCTACAATGGTCCCCAGGAAAACAAAGTCAAAACAAAATTTTGTCAGGATCCTGCGAATGAATCCACATCTCACATTAAACAAGCTAAATAAACTATGTGTAAAACCAGAATACTAAAATTCCTTTTCTACAATGAGAAATTAGTATCAGAGGGAACATAAAGTTCATGTAAACACTGTGTACTGGCTCTGTACACAGATCTTTATGGAGAGTCTATTGGAATGTACTCAAAACAACTAATAAAAAATCCAACTCATACTTGGTTCAACAATAAAGAGAATTTATTGACTCACATAATTCAAAAGGTTTGTGGTAGGAAGTACTGCAAGCAAGGCTAAATTCAGTAGTTTAAGGCAATCAAGGATTAAGTTTCTTTCAAAAGATTGGCTCTATTTTTCATCATATTGACACCCTCCGAGCACCTTCTTTTTATGGCTACAAAATGGTTGTCAGGAACAGTAAGATGATATACATTTTTTAAATTCAACTACAATAACTGAAGGATGGGTTCTTTCTACCCAATCATCAAATAAAGATCTACACTTCACTCTGATTGAACTAAATTAGATAACTACCTGTCCAAGAACTAATCACAGTAGCGAGGAAATTGGTTTAGGCTTAGGTCAGTATCCATCCCTGAATCAATCACTGTGATAAAGAGGATGGGTTTGTGAAAATTGGTTTGATGCCAGTCTCTGGAGGTAAGGGATAGTAGTTCCAGCCAAACTGCAATACAATGCTATGTAACACAAACAGGATGGGATGAATGCTTGGGAGGCAATTAACGGTATTAGTTGTACAAAGCCAAACCATAATCAAAGGGTTCTATGAATATGGAATCAGAAGAAACCCAAATGTAAAAATATTTAATGGCATCAAGATAAACAGCAGGACTCACCCCATTCTCTATAGGAGTTTCCTTGCTAAGAGTTCTATAAAGTGATTTACTTCTGATTCTATCAATGTACATTAATAATGAATAGGACAAAAAGACAAATACTGTCTAATTCCACTTACATGAGGTTCCTAGGATAATCAAATTATAGAAACAGAAAGTAGAGTGGTGATTGCCAGGAGCTGTGTAGATTGAGAATTGGAGAGTTATTCTTTAAGGGGTACAGAATTTCAGTTTGCAAAATGAAAAGAATTCTGAAAATAGATGGTGGTGATGGTTGCACAACAATATGAATGTACCTAATATCACAGAATATATACTTAAAATGGCAAAAAAAAAAAAAGGTGACTATTGTGTCGTTTACCACAATTTTTGAAAGAAGAATGAATGGATCGATCAGATGAGGTTAGGGCATATCTTGTAGGCCTTGGAGCTAACTTTCGGTATCTCACTCTACCTGGTAAAGTGCTAAGTGCTTGTCTTTTAGTCAAATTATGATTGAACAGGTCTCCCTTTTATGTTGCAGGAGAGAGGGTCACACACCACAATGAAATGAATAGTCAACATTTGAACTCAAGGAACAGGATATAGGCAGTGGCCTAGTCTCTTATCACCTTATGGCTTAGGCTATGTCCTGCTTAAACTGGCACAGCTGGAAGCAATTTAAATTGTGCTCCAGGAGAGAGACCCTCTAGTGCCCTGCCACTCATATATTTGTAGCTGGGAGGTGACAGCGATCACCTGACTCAGTTGCTATAAAAGGAGGCACAGCCTTGCCTATGTGAAAAAACGTTCCATTTTTGGGGCCTATTTCCTGGGAAGTTTGCATATCAACATCAGTGCCAACCAGTAGAACATTTGGCTCTTTCTGCAGGGCCAACTCATTACTGAGAGGAAATTGGCTGGAGGCATCCCATAGAGAAACTGACCTGCCTCTCTTCATCATCTTATATCCACGTGCTTCCAGGAAGTTTCACTGTGGTCCCTAAGTACTGATTGAAAACACTGATTGTGTTTTAGAAAAAACCAATAGGACCGAGGAAAATGCATCATTAGTAGTGACAGTTGCACTTCCAGGAGCCTGGGGAAAGAGCTGGTGGAGTTAGAGCAAGTAAAGGATGCAGGGGGTGTCCCTGGTGCAGGTACCTGATAAGGATTATAGAAAGCCAAGCAAAACTGCAGCTGGGCTTTAGTCATCTTAGCATGAGTAACGGTGCTCCATAGAGCTTTCTATTATAGTTGCTTTGATTTCTCTGTTCAACTCAGATCTGATAACGGAACTCTAAAACTCCATGCACATACTCAGCTGATATGGCCTAAAGCAACCACAGATATGCCTTCCAAAGAATATGTCTAGTGTTTACAACTAAAGGATAAATAGTTCACAGACTTCTTAACAATTCTCATAGGTTTAAATGACCCATCATCTGTCGGTGAATTAGCATTTCCTTAGTGAAGGAGCAAGTACCCAGAAGGATGCAAACATTAGCTAAGTAATGATTTAATATTTTATTTAGGCTTTGTAGTGAGTGAGAAACTTAACACACTAATTTTATTAGGATTATATATTATTGTTTTTGACTTAGTAACAGTGTTTGAGAATATATTAAGTATAGGAAATTGGAATAAATACTTTACATACATAGTCTTTCTAACCCTTTAAACTCTGTAAGTTCAGTATCATTCCCACTTAATAGATGAAGAAATCAAAGCTCTAAGTGGTTAGTGACTTGTAAAAGATCACAAAGTTAAGAAGTAATAGATCTGCCTGGCTGGTGTGGCTCAATTCTTGGTGTAGGGCATACAGGAGGCAGCTATTGGAATGTACTCAAAACAAGTAATAGAAAATATGATTCTCAGAGAATCCAAGATGGCAGCATAGGTAAACGCCTACACTGCTGCCTGGCACAACAATTTCAAAACTACAACTAAAAGACAGAATGGACATCATCCAGAACCATAGGAAAGCTGGCCGAGTATAAGTTCTACAACTAGAAGGAAAGAGAGGGGCTCACAGAAACCCAGAGGAGCTGCAAAAAGCTGAGGTATGGAGACGCGCGCCCTGAGAGAGCGGGTGCCCGAGTACCTGGCTGGCTTTGTCTGGCAGGAGGGAAATGGAGACTCCCAACGGCATTGAACCCCTTATCCTACGACACTAAACCCCAGATCCAGCCGAAACTCATATGGGGGGAGTTTGGACTGTGAAAAGGGAGAAGTGCAAGGAAATTTAGGGGAGTCGCAAAAGATAGGAGGTCTGGTCATGCATGCACACGGCGCTGCGTGGAGGACAGATTGCTGATTGTGCCGCTGGCTTTCGCGACTGGGCGGGAGATAGATCCTCCCAACTGTGCCATTTCTGAGTCCATTGGGCCCCTGTTTCAGGCAAAACACTGGAGATCTAGACTCGTGTGGTCCTGGTGTGCAGGGGAGCTGGAAAGGCAGCGGTCTAGAGGCACTGCGGGCGCCGTGCACAAGGACTGTTCCAGCGATTACCCAGTCACATGAGACTCAGGGGCCATGGAGGGCAGGGCCAACTGGAAGGCAAGGCGGTCCCTTAAACCCTGAGACTCCACCCATCCTAAGCTCAACAGAGGCTTCTGTGGTCTTGCAAATAAAAAAGTTTCCCCAACATAGTGAAAATGCCAAGACAAGGGAAGGGATCACAAGCAAAAGAAATGGAGGGAAAAAAACGACTGGATTTAGAGTTCAAAACCACGCTTATAAGGTTTTGCAAAAATATGCTAGAAAAGATGGATAAGTTTATCAAGTCCCAAGAAGAGATGCAAAAGGACCAACTAGAGATGCTAGAGATGATGCATAAATTTAGCGAGTCCCAAGAGGAGATGAAAAAGGACCAACTAGAGACACTGGCTGAAATAAAAAATATTATACAGAGTCCTAACAGCAGACTAGAGAAAGGCAAGAATCAAGTCAAAAATTTGAAATATAAAGAAACAGAAAACACTCAACTGGAAAAGCAAGAAAAGAATCCAAAAATGTGAAAATAATGTAAGGAGATTCTGGGACAGCCTCAAGCGTACCAACATCAGAATTGTGGGGGTGCCAGAGGAAGAGAGAGAGCAAGATACTGAAAACCTATTTAAAGAAATAATGACTGAAAACTTCCCACATCTGGTAAAAGAAATAGACTTACAAATCCAGGAAGCACACAGAACCCCATATAAAAGGAATCCAAAGAGGACTACACCAAGACACATCATAATTAAAATACCAAGAGCAGAAGACAAAGATAGAATATTAAAAGCAGCAAGAGAAAAACAGTTTATTACCTACAAGGGAGCACCTATACGACTCTCAGCTGATTTCTCAACAGAAACGATGCAGGCCAGACGGGAGTGGCAAGAAATATTCAACGTGATGAATAGCAAGAACCTACAACCAAGAATACTCTATCCAGCAAAGCTAACATTCAGAATTGAAGGGCAGATAAAGAGCTTCACAGATAAGAAAAAGCTAAAGGAGTTCATCAACTCCAAACCAGTGTTATATGAAATGCTGAAGGGTACTCTTAGAAGAGGAAGAAGAAAAAGGTAAAAGCCAAAAAATTATGAACAACAAATACATATCTATCAAAAAGTGAATCTAAAAACGAAGTGAATTAAAAATTTGATCAACAGAATAAACTGGTGAATATGATAGAATCAGGAGCACAGAAAGGGAGTGGATTGATCATTCTCAGGGGAAAAGGGGTGAGGGTATACAGGGAGAGACTGTACAAAAATCATACACCTATGGATGAGATCAATGGGAGGGAGCTAAGGGCAGAGGGAGGGGTGGGAGCTGGGTGGAGGGGTGCTATGGAAGGGAAAAAAGAGAAACAAATGTAATAATCTGAATAATAAATATTTAATTTTTAAAAAAAGAAATAAAAACATAGTTTCATAAGATGAAGACTTGTACATGAATTTTCATAGCAGCTTTGTGGGTAATAGCCCCAAACTAGAACCAACCCCAATGTCCATGAACAAGTAAAGGGATAAACACACTGTGGTATATCCACACAATGAAATACCATTCATCCATGTACTGATACATGCTATAACATGGATGAATCTCAAAATAATTATGCTAAGTGAAGATAATTATGATAAGTGAAATAAGTCAGACAAGAAAGAGTACATATTGTATGATACATTTATAGATAGTTCTACAAAGTGCAAAGTAATCTATCATGACAGAAACAAATCACTGATCGCCTAGGGACAAGGACATGGGCATGGGGGTTGGGGGCCAGGGGAATACAATGAGCACATGGAAACCTTCAGTTTCCTGGAGATAGATATCGACATAGAAAATGTTTCTCTATCTCATTATTGATGTTTCTATCTCTCTATCTTTCTCCCTTTTTTGGTAAAATCTAAATGTGTGTAGATTGTTAGCTCCTAGTATTCTCCGTGACCTGGGAATTGCCCCTGATACACAGGAGGGGCCCCAGCAGTCAGGCCTGTACCATGTGATCCTGCCTTCCTGGCCAGAGTTGCTCCATCTGAGGGCAGGTCATTAAAGATCAGAAATACAAATGAATGCCAGTATTCTAAAGAAAAGCTCCCTATTTTTCTGCTTCTGAGGTCCTAAAGTTGTTCAGCTCCAGTCTGTCAAAAGATAGTTGTTTTAATTCTCAGAGAATTTAATGTCCTAACAATAAATTCCTTGTATAGCTCTGACTGGTTTGGCTCAGTGGATAGAGAGCACTGGCCTGTGGACTGAAGGGTCCCAGGTTCGATCCAATCAAGGGCATATACCTTGGTTGCGGGCACATCTCCAGTAGTGGGTGTGTAGAAGGCAATTAACCAATGTTTCTCTCTCATCAATGTTTCTAACTCTCTATCCCTCTCTCTTCCTCTCTGTAAAAAAAATTAATAAAATATATTTTAAAAAAATAAAAATAAATAAATTCATTTTATGTTAGCTGGTTGGAGTTGGCTTATGTCCTCTGCTACATTGGGGAAGAAACGAAATTGACATTTAACTCACTGCATTGATATCCCTTATGCTTTCTATTATAAGTGGCCACACCATTATCTATTATAGGGGTTCAACTTGCTCCGTGGATCATTCATCCATCCCTTCATTTGACAAATTTCACCTGATGGCACAATATGTGTCAAGCACTGTACCTGACATTGCCACATCTTGTTCAAATTATACAACAGCATGTATAAAATTCTCATGTTCACAGTTGAGAAACCTCAAGTTCAGAAGGGGTTCAGTTATTCGTTTAAAAGTCAGAGTTCCATTGGATCCTGCCTCTCAAACACCATAGGTCACACTTTCCCCATTACCCAGGCTCTGTTCCCCAGCATCAGCAGGGAGCTCTCGCTGCCAGTGCTGTGGCCTAAAGCTTGGGGAGCCAGCAGCCAAGATGTTCCTTGGCCACTCTCATGGCCAACAACATTGGCAGTTCAGGGGCTTGTCCCTGCAGGACTTAGTGTCCTGAAAGCAGGTGAATTAACTGTTCTAGAAGGAAAGACAATCAGGGGATCCTTTTTCCCTGGTATTTATGTCAGCTGCTTAGTAATGAAATGGACTCCTCAGTGACAAATGAGGAGCAAAATCCTGAAAGTAAGAATGGTCAACTGGTCAACCACAACCACAGCAAATGCTCAAGCAAAGCCAGCAGTGGCCACAAATCAGAAGATAATGGGGCTGGAATGTCCTTCCTGAGGATGTGGAGCACCTATAGAAAGCTCAGGGACAAGACTGCATTTTTACATGGTTGCAGGAAACACCCCTAGTGACTTCAGTCATCTGGCTCAGATTAAAGCTAGAGACCTCACCCTGCTTTCTCTTCCCCCAGGAACGAAGTCTACCAGAGCAGGAGGAGATTTTCATCTTCAGTTGTACAGAATTCAGTCTAGTTGAAATGTGTTACTCTTGAACTAGAAATGATAACAAATGGGGGAAATTCCTAGATCATCACATTATATATTTTTCCTTGTGATCCACCTGCAGAAATATAAAAACTGCCCAGGGATCCTGTGCATTTATACTCATCACTGTGTTGTTTGTGAGAACAATGGGAACCAGCATTCAGTAACCTGGGCGTGTGGGCTTAAACTATATCCATGTGATAAAAACCTATGTACACATTAAACATTTCCAAACACCAATTCATAGAAAGAGGTAATGTTTATGATTTGTTAAATGCTAAAAAGAGAGTACAAAAAGAGGTCTGAAATCTGAACCTAAAATGTGTGTGGTGTGTGTTTATTTGAGTGTGTTAGGGAGAGAATATAACAAAATAGAAACAAGCCTGGGCAGCTGCTTTCCAAGGCTTGCCTCTGCCTCAGGCTGGCCCTGGCTGGCTTGGAGGCTGAGAGGATTGGGGAACTCTGGAGGCAAGCACTTGGAACGGCTGGGCACCTGCTGCCCTGGTGGGGCTGAGGAGACTGGGCGCTACCATCTTGTGGCTGTGGGCACTGCCATCTTTGAGGATGGGGCAGGCAATTAGCATATTCCCTCCTCATTGGCTGTGAGTGCCACCATTTTTGCAACAGTATGAGGAAAGAAATGCTTTCCTTCTGACTTTTATGTCTCATCTGTTATTAGAATGCTTGTACCCTAAATGTAATGTGGTATTTCAGGCTGGATCCTGGAACAGAAAACGAATATCAATGGGAAAACTTGGGAAATCTGAATAAAGTCTACAGCTTGGTTAATGGAAATGTACCGATGATGTTATCTTAGTCTGATCATTGCACCAATGATAAGGTAACTTCTTAATATTAAGGGAAGCTGAGAGTTTATTATAGGAATTCTCTGTACCAACATTGTAACTCTTCCAGAAATATAAAATTATTTTTCAAGATAAAATGTTTTACCAAATACATATATGGCAAGCTACACTAGGAACCATAATGGCAGCAAGCCCCTGTGCTTTGTTAAAGCTGCATCATTTAGCATGCATAAGCTCTTTATTTTCTGAACGTATCTTGTAGGTTCTCTTAGCTTATGGACCAGTGCTATCCGGGGCTTCCCTGGTATCCCTCAGACACAGCACTTAGGCCAGGGCTGGGAGAAGGTTGGCAACCATGATCAGCAGCTCATTGAATGCCCTGAGAAAGAACACACCAAAATAAGTTCCAAAAATCCATTGTTAGGTTGCTTATCTCCTTTTTGTAAGTGCTGATAGCTCATTTCCAAGGATATTTTGGATGAATGATAAAACATATTCACAAATTAATTAGTTTGAGCCATAAAACCTGGGGCAGTTTTAGGCCCAAGATGCCAAATATTTAAATTCAAACAGTTTCCTTTAAATAATGAGTATATTGTGTTACTAGAGGTCTGGTGCATGGAAATTCGTGCACTGGAGGGCAGTCTCTCAGCCCATCCTGCATCTTCTCACAGTCAGGGAGCCCTCAGGGGCAGGAGGCAACCCCACAATCAGGGGATGGCAATGGCCCATCACATCTCTGCTGCTGCCACTGCTGGCACTGAAAGCCTGGGCCAGCCCTGGTTACCTGAGCCTTTGGTGGCTCTGGTCAGCTACTTTCCAAGGCTTGCCTCTGCCTCAGGCTGGCCCTGGCTGGCTTGGAGGCTGAGAGGATTGGGGAACTCTGGAGGCAAGCACATGGAATGGCTGGGCACCTGCTGCCCTGGTGGGGCTGAGGAGACTGGGTGCTACCATCTTGTGGCTGTGGGCACCGCCATCTTTGAGGATGGGGCAGGCAATTAGCATATTCCCTCCTCATTGGCTGTGGGTGCCACCATTTTTGCAACAGTTTGAGGATCAATTAGCATATTTCCTCTTTATTAGATAGGATATCCTATCTAATAAAGAGGAAATATGCTAATTTGCCATTACGGTTTCTGAGTCACAACCAGTTAAAGGTGCACATGCAGTAGGAGCTAAGGGGGCAAAGATGGGGGTGGGGACTTACATCACCAGGACATGAGGCTTCTGCCAGGGGTGGCCCCTGCAGTGGAAGTACATGCAGGATAGGGGCGGGGCCTCAGTGGAGAGCTCTCAGCACTCCTGCGCTGGGGTCTGAAGGTGTGGAGAGAAAGGGAGAGCACATGTCATAGGCTGTTAAGAGGTTTAGGCCAGGAGAGGAGTGCAGATAGGCAATTAGGGGGATCAGGTCGGGGGGTAGGGGGAGAACATTTAGGCAGTTAGGGGGGTCAGACAAGGAGGGGAGAGCAGTTAGGGCTGTCAGGCCAGCAGGGGAGCAGTTTGAGGCATTAGTAAGGCAGGCAGGTGACCACTTAGGAGCCAGTGGTTCTGGACTGCAAGAGGAATCCCATATTGAAAATGTTGCAGGCCAGGCTAAGGGACCCACCCTCCCACCCTCCACCACCCATGCACAAATTTTGTGCTCTCTGCCACTAGTGTGTATATATGTATATATATACATATATCTATCTATCTATCTATATCTATATATAAGTAGATAGATGATATAGATAGATATAGATATAGATATATATATAGATGTAGATGTAGATGTAGATATAGATATAGATATAGATATAGATATAGATATAGATATAGATATAGATATAGATAGATATAGATATAGATATAGATATAGATATAGATATAGATATAGATATAGATATAGATATAGATATAGATATAGATATAGATATAGATATAGATATAGATATAGATATAGATATAGATATAGATATAGATATAGATATATACTAGAAGCCTGATGCATAAAGATTCATGCAAGAACAGGCCTTCTTTCTCCTGGCTGCCATCATGCCGCAGGCTCGCTCAGGCAGCCTGTGCAGCAGCAGCAGTGGTGACAAGCCTTAAGCGCTCCAGTGTGGCTTCCTCATTGCTGTCCTTCTCTGGAGAGTTCCTCTGTCCATGCTGGTGCTCCTGGGAAAGTGCGGAGGGGAATTGGTGGGGGGAACGAGGCAGGCGGGGAGGACTGGAGAGGTTGAATGCACTAGTACGTTTCACTTTTCCATTGTGAACATGGGATGCAACTGGCTCCCTTCCTCATCTTCTTCCTCCTCTGCCCTCCACCTCCTGTCTGCCCACCCTCTCAACACCCAATGCCCCTCCCATCTTGATTTGTCAAGATAGGAAGGAGAGCTGATAATTTTGGGTTACTGTGTAGATGACTCTTTCATCTATTCAAAACAAAGCTGAGCTGCCTGCCACAGCCAACATGGCTGCCACCATTGCCCCTTGGCTGGCCCGGGGCTCCAGGAGCATGCTAACTGTCCACCAAGCAAGCTCCTGCATGTTTCCATGCCTGTGGAATACTAGGGTTTTGTTTACCAGAGCAGTGAGGCAAGGGTGGGATAGAGTGAGATGCCAGACAACAAGAACTATGCCCTCAGGCCAGGGGCTGGGCCACAGGGAGACTGCAAAGATGGTTGACAAGTGTGGAGCACAGCAGGGAGGCCCTGAAGAGGCTCACTGTCCAGAGGCCTGGGGGGGTGGGGGGGCGGAGCCACCATCATCTTTGTCAGGTTAATTTGCATACTCACTTCTGATTGGCTATGGGTGTCATGAAGTGATGGCAATTTACATGTTTCTCTTTTATTAGTATAGATCATTGAGGGAGGGCCTCAGAGGCATTGCCTTACAAATAACAATATTCACTTCACTGCAATTATCATTTCCATCAGTTCCTCTTCTGTAAAGTTTGCTATTTTGCAGTCTCAACTCGCATTTTCCTCCTTCCTCAAAAGTTGCATAAGCAGCCAAACCGATTTGCCTCAGTGAATAGAGCTTCAGCCTGTAGACTAAAAGGTCCCAAGTTTGATTCCCCTCAAGAGCATGTACATTGGTTGCAGGCACATTCCCAGCAGGGGGGCGTGCAGGAGGCAGCTGATTGATGTTTCTCTCTCATCAATGTTTCTAACTCTATTCCTCTCCCTTCCTCTCTGTAAAAAAATCAATAAACATATTTTCAAAAAAAAGAAAAGAAAGCTGCATAAGCAATAAAGTTTTACCCAGTAATATGGGACTAATTTCTAAAACATCAATTCAAAAATCAGATCTCATGACCCACTGCTGTATCTCAGTTGATTATGAGGTGTGTAGCAAGTAATTCCTTAATATTTAAAAAAGTATAACTGATTTATCTTCTGCTTTTTAATATATGTTAGAACAGATTCCAGGTAACCCTTCTAACAGGCTTGCAAGCACACTCACTCACTCACTCACAAAGTGATGCAGGAACAGTCAGGACTCAGGAACCACGCCCAATGCCAGGTGTGCTCACAGCAGTCAACAGAGCTGCAGCCTGCACACCTGTAGGCAAAGGCAGGAAGAGAACCAACATTAAAATGGCTCTGCTCTCTCATCATTGATGTTTTTATCTCTCTCTCCCTCTCCCTTCCACTCTGAAATCAATAAAAACATATATGTGTGAGTTTTTATATACATATATATTTAAATGACTCTGCAATGGCCACATCTGAATTCAGAGCACAAGATTATGTTATGGAACCACACATAAGAAGTTTATTTGAAAGGTATGTGCACCCTGACATCTGGAAGGATACCTCTTGGGTTATGACTACATTCATTTAAAGCAGCGTTTTTTATTAAGGCCTGTTTCTAAAAAAATACAACCTCCCAATTTATTATTTATACAAAAATTCTGCCTGAGTGCTTACTGTGTGTCAGGAAGCACTTACTACCATAAGCAATAAGAGATATTGTCCCCAAGCACAAAAAATTAGTTGTGGAAACAAGTCAGACAAACATGGAAGCATTGTGAATAGTGTAAATGGTCTTGAAATAAATGAAGAGGCTCCGGGTGAAGGCAAGAGGATGGGGGTAGGAGATGGGGGCGGGGGGGGCACGCAGACTTACATAGGGAGAGCAAGAAAGGAGGCAACTACACTGAAGGTGGAACCTGCAGAACCAGAAGAGGACACTCATGCAAAGAACAGAGAGATGGTGCAGGAGGCAAACAAAGTTCTTCAGGTTGGAAAATAAAAACTGGAGCCAATTTTCAGTGCCAGTTCATGTGACTCCTCTCTGGTAGTTAGCAGCCCAAGCAAAGTAGATGGAAGGCATATTTTGGATTGACACAGAATTTGGGAATTAGCATTTGCTGTCACTGAGGATCTAGAAGGTGGAGAATATGAAAATGTTAATATTCCCTAAGAGAACAGAGACCCAAGCAGAACTTTTTTCTTTTTACTCCTACACCTTCCTAGCAGAGATCTGAATGTGTCCGATCCATCACAGAGACCTGGAGACACTCAGAACTGTCGAACAGATTTCACTAAAGCTGGAGGAGTCTGGAATAGACGTCAAAGTTCACATCATTGGGAAAATGTCATGTCTTAGAAGACAGTCATCATCTATTCAGCAACCAATGGAGCCCAAGGCAGCACTCTTTTCAGTACTTTTCTATAATTCCTTCCCCCAACTCAAGAAATATTGCAAAAACTGTGATAACTTGCCATGTCTCCGTATTATCTACCATTAACATAAGTCAAGCCTTCGTGTTTGTAATTTATGTTTTGACACTTAGAGGATACCTTGCTTATTATCTTAAATAGATAAATCAAATCAAAATTTTCTTAATAAAATATGAGAAATGTCATTAGACCTCTGATTTATTTAAAGATGTCTAACATTCCTGATCTCCATTTATTTCAAGTTTTTAGGAAGAAAAATGGTTAGCTAGAGACCCTGCTCTCACTTTTATTCCTTCATTTAGGAGATTACATCACAGCCTCAAACCATTTTTAATAAATAGATATGCAATTTTTAACTGTTGATGTTTTTAAAAGAATAAACATGATCAAGATTAATTCTTGCAGCCCCAGATATTCTCAAGTAATAGATTAGTCTGCAAAGCACATTTAATTCATGTCTGATAGTCAAGCCTTTTTTTTTTTTAACATCATCCATATATACAGACATTTACTCCTTTGTTTGCTTAGAAGCCAGAACTGCATATGCGATAGAGGAAATGAATATGGACGGGACACTACGAGGTGGCACATACCAATTATCAAGCTTACAAGTTGTATATATTCAAAGGGAATGACTGGAATATAGCAAATTAACATGGCAAAACAAAGAGAAAATGGTGTCCACAGATTACAAAGATTCTTTTCAAAAACAAATCAGAATGAAATAAACAAAAAATAAATAAGGAGGTGGTGAATAGGTCTAAGGCATAAACTGTAATTGCTGGCTTCACTAGTATATACGTACTCAAACCCATAAAGTTTGTATACATTGCATAAAAACATATTGTATGCCAATCATATGTCAATATTAAGTAATTTTTTAATATATCGTTTCCCCAAAAGTAAGACACCCTCCAAAAATAAGACCTACTTCCAGTTTTGCCTCTCGCTGTAATATAAGGCATCCCCCCGATAATAAGTCCTCCCCCGAACATAAGGCATCCCCGGAATATAAGGCCCCCGAAGCTACTGTAAGGCATCTGACTCCTAATTTAAAGAGATCTCGCACTGTCTGAACAGCTCCGGCTGCGCTGCGGCCAATCAGTGAGCTGATCTGTGATGACAACTACTACCGTACTGTATACAGGTAATAAATTTCCTTTGTTTTTGTTAAAAAATAAATGTGTAGCGTATTCTTCTTTGTGGGAAAATAAGACACCCCCTGAAAATAAGACCTAGTGCATCTTTGGGAGCAAAAATTAATGTAAGACACTGTCTTATTTTCGGGGAAACAGGGTAAAAGAAATAAAATAGTTCCATAAATGGAAAACACTAAAAGACAAAACCAAAGTCCAGATCAGCACTCAGAAGAGGAATGAAGTTATATCCATCAGGTCTCAAGTTAGAAACTGGTTCTCTGTTTCAGGTGCTTCCTTAGTTATATTTGCCATCTGAGAGTGAGGGGCAGAAGGTTTGTTCCTGATCTTGGAAATTATCACCAACTTTCTTCATTTATTACTTGAATGACTTTTATCCTCCTTGTATTGGTGAATATAGATGCTGATGAAAACTCATAAAACAACATAATGGAGCTAGTCACTATTTTTACAATTTTGGAATGGTCAGCAAAAGAATTCATAGCCTGACATCGTTTTGGAGGAACTTAACATGTTGCTATTTTTAGTATTTGCCAAATAATAGTATTTAGCAATGTTGAACATCAAAGTAACATTTGTGGGTTTTTAAAAATATACTTTTATTAGTTTCAGAGGGGAAGGGGGAGGGAGAGAGAGAGAGAAACATCCAATGATGAGAGAGAATCATCAATTGGGTCCCTCCTGCATGACACCTCCTACTGGGGCTTGAGCCTATCACTCTGGCATGTGCCCTGACTGGGAACCAAACCATGACCTCCTGGTTTGTAGGTCTATGCTCAACTATCAAGCCACATCAGCTGGACCAAAGTAACAGTTATTGTGAAATGAGAAATAATCCATGATGGAAAGGTGAAAACATAAAAGAAAAGTAGTAATTCCTAAAGTTATTCCTACTCAGTGTTAACTAAACATAATAAAGCATAGAATCAGGGGCAGGGGGACTTAACTAGGCTCAGCAACTAAGTAGCCAAGTGATCTAGAAAAATTCAGGAGCTTCAGTGTCATCCAGTACAGGGTAAGAATAGGAGACAGTGTGATTCCATAGGTCCTCATTTCGCCATGGAGTTCTGTGCTTGTCTCTCAGAGCCATGATGCTGCTGCCCTCCATGGAGTATACACTGAGTGGCCAGATTATCCTGATCTCTGAATACATAATAATCTGGCCACTCAGTGTGTGTGTGTGTGTGTGTGTGTGTGTGTGTGTGTGTGTGTGTGTTTGTGTGTGTATTAGAGGCCCAATACATGAATTTGTGCAAGGGTGGGGTCTGGCCAGCCTGGCCAGGGGGAGGGTACATGGGTGATTGGCCAGCCTGCTTGCTGGTCGAACTCCTGGTTGAGGGGACAATTTGCATATTAGCCTTTTATTATATAAGATATACACTGAGTGGCCAGATTATTATGCGATCAGAGATCATAATAATCTGGTCACTCAGTGTAGATTCTTATACATTAGTTTCCAACTTTTAAGTATGCTTAACTGACAAACTATTGGGTGTCTAACAAAACACTACATTTCCTTCTTGCTACCCTTGAGAAATACTGAGCAATAAGTGAAAGAAATTTTAAAATTATTTGTATAAACTCAAGCCTGAAGCAACATCCTCCTTTCAATTCCACTTCTACTCTTTACATGACTTCTTTCAAAGCAGAAGTCATTGGATACTGTTCTCTCCTCTCATTTACAATAGTTTAATATTATATTGGACACACACTACTCATTGTACTCACACTACTCCTTGCACACACATTACCTCTACTCTCTACACACACATTAAAGAACTATCAAGAGTAATAAGAATCATCTGGTCAAAGAACAAATGGTGCAAACAGTGCCATTTACCAGTGTCAACTTAAAAGCCTCTAAATATTTTAAAAGTTAAATAAGAAAGAATTGCTTTCTAGTCCCAAAGAGACATACCTGTGGAAAATTATGAAAAAGAGTAACAGGGGATCCTCAGTCATACCTAGCACATGACAAAGTCACTTCTTAAGAAAAATGGTTACCACTTAAGCTTCAACTGGGCAAAGATCAAGTTGCCCAAACTAATTTTAAACAGGGACTTATAGGACTAGACAGCCTAACGCTGAATCTCTTTTCTCCCATTTTCAGATTCGCAATTTCTGTGGCTTACCCTCCAGGAAGGTTGCTTATACCCTACAATGGTAATGAATAAAACAAAGGAGCAACCAGAAGCTAAAAGAATGAGGGAGTCTCTGTATTCCTGCAGCTCAGGGTCAAAATTCAAAGTCGCTATTCCGTAGCCTATCCAATAAGATAAAAGAGAAAAATTCAGAGACTTGAATTTAGTCCCCAGAGACAAGTAATCCCATTCCATAAAGGACTTCACAGCCCTCCTCTGCAGCTATTGTCAGCAGCCTTTCCACCCATGTTCCCATTAACACAATAGCATACCACGTTCTGGCATACACTGGAATAATGGAGTAGTAGTTCCATCCAGCATTTCCAGTGTAGGGATGGTGGAGAAGGTTGTGGTGGGACCCTGTGCCTCCTTGTCCAGCAATGTTGGAGGGTTTTCAACAAAGCTGTGGTGAGTTGTGGAGATAGAGTGGGTTGAAATAGGCCAACCAGGAGGTAGAAGCTCTGACTCTACCTAATGATGTAAACTAAAGGGAAAACCAAGTGTGCCTTGCAATTTCCTGGGCCCAGGGAAAAAGGAGAATTGCTCTGCCTCTCCCAATTCCTGAACAATTCCAGGAATCTCACATCCTGAACATCCCTTTGCTCTGTTTTGTGGGTCCTGAACAGAAGCCTCAAATACCACATCTAAAATGCAAGAAGTGTGTTATAGGGATAGGAACATGCCCCACACCCAGGCTCTAGCCACAGCCACAGAGATTCAGTTCATAAAACAAGACTCATTAGAAATTACTGCTTCCTGGTAATCTTCTGTGATAAGCTTGGAACGAAGTGAAATCTCACTTAAACTATCCTATGCTCAGAGTACTGAGGCCAAAAAATGGGTATGTGACTCAGCCCAGCAATCTGATGGTCATGCCCAATCAGCTTTAACTTAACCTGCGAACCATGACACTCCCTGTCTAAGGCTAAGGCATCCTTCCCCAATTCTCAATGATTCCTCTTAAATCCAGGTTTCTCCAACAGCATTTAAAGTATTTTGAACAATTTCTAGTTTTCTACGGAGGTTGGAGGGGCTAGAAGGAAACTAGTTCATGTCAACACAGGCCCACACCCAGGGCTGGGATCAGCAGGGGCTTTTATTCTAACAAACTGCCTTTGCAAGAGGCTTTCCAACAGAACAAGAAAGAAGAGAAGCTGACGGCCTGGCCAAATGTTCGGAGAAGTATGCTGAGTTTGAACTCAAGTCGAAAAGAACCCTATTACAAAATATTTTTCTTAAAAATTGAGCTGCCATCTTACTAACATCTAGCTTGTTAAAATATCTAATATCTTGATACAGAAACGAATTAAATGAACCTTGAGGAAACATCAACCTCAGAATGTGGGACATTTTACAGGATTCCTGACATGGTTTCTCCAACAAGTGAGGCATTAAAAAGTGTGTGTGTGTATGTGTGGTGATGATGATGATGATGATGTAACAGTCAATTACAATGTGTGCACCATATTTGGATCCTAATTTGCACAACCAAATGTGAAAAGTCTCTTGTGATTATCAGGGAAATGAAAACATAGATTGAGTATTAGAAGACATGAGCAAAAAGTTCTTAGCAGTTACAAGTCTATCCTGATACTTGAAATTTTCTTCCATATTCTCAAGAAAAAGTGGGAGAGTAGATAAAACAAAATGGGCAAAATGCTGATTAATGCTGAAGCTGAGTGATTGCGAGATGCAGGTGCCTTCTAGTCTCTTGTGAATATTTCAAAATTTCTATAATAATAAAGGTTTTAAAAGCCAATGTACCATGGATCTAAAAAAGTATATAAATATCATTATTACAATATAATTTAATGTAGCACAGAATGGAAATAACCTAATTGTCCTGCAATAGAAATTTAAAAAAAAAACTATGATAAACTGATCTGATGAAAATCATGCAGCTATTAAAATGACAATATGAAAGAAAGCAACAAAGAAAATGCTTATGGAATTATTTTTACAATAAGGACTACTAGTACATCCACACAATCACAACTCTTTAAAATCTGTGTAAATGTCTGGCCTGCATAGCTCAGTGGTTAAGAATCAATCTGTGAACCTGGAGGTCATGGTTCGATTTCCAGTTAGGGCACATGCCCAGGTTGTGGGCTCCAGCCCTAGTATAGAGCATGCAGGAGGCAGCCAATCAGTGATTCTCTCTCATTATCAGTGTTTTTCTCTCTCTCTCTTCCTCTCCCTTCCTCTTTGAAATTAATAAAAATATTTTTTTTAAAAACCTCACCTGAACAAAACAGCAACAAATTGTTGTGAACCTCATATGTTGAAATGTAGCATATTGCAGTAGAAATAACATTGTCTTTGGAGATAAACAATGTGGGCAAGTTATTTAAACAATTGGAGAATCAGTTTCCTCATCTACCCTTCAGGGAAGCTTCGAGGATGAGAGGTGTAAGTGCCTGTCACAATACCTGGCATTCAGTGAACATTTCATACTTATCACTATTGTCATATTAAAGATTGAAGAGTTCTGAAAAATAGAAAAAAAGGGGGAGTGAGCTGGTAATGAAGTGGATACAGACTTTAATGGTAATATGTGTTTTGCACACACAAAAAAAAATGAAGGAAAGGCAAAATGCACTAAGGCTTTAAAATCTTATCTGGGCCAGATTGAGGTAAAGACTAGTTGGAGAGGCTAACGATTGTATGAGGAGCTGGTGAATGAGGCAAAGGTGCACAGCATACAGGTTGAGTAAGCTTTCCTTATAGAAAGAATGGGCGAGCCACATAACCTCTCAGTATATGCAAACTATCCTGAAGATTCAAGGCAAAGCCTATAGCTCTAGAGAAAAGGGGAAATGAGCATGAAAGGAGGAGACTAGTAAAAAGAATTCAGAGGACCCCAAATCTGAATAGTACAATATATGTTCAAGTGCCTTTATGTGAGGCAGGAGAGGTGGGGCAGAGACAGGCAATCCCTAAATGTGATTGATATGACAGATAATAGAGCTTCAGAGTTAATGACAAGGAATTCATGTGAGATTATCTCATTCTGTCTCTCCATCCTAGAAGATGAGAAAATCAGGTCCAGAAAGGGAAAGGTTCCAGGTACTATGGCAAGATTCTAGGGCAAAGCTATGCCTGGAACTCTGGCCAATAGGCCCTGAAACCAGTGACCTTGTCATACATCAGAATGCCGTCCTCCAAGATTGTGTGTCCTATTTCCATCACCAAGTCAATCTGTCTTACCCATATTTATTAAATATCTATAGCTTTCAATGTCTTACAGCAAATGATAAAATGTGAACACATATTCTTTTCACTGACATCTCACATCAAAAGCTCCTACTGACTTCAAATTAGAGAATGTATTTGCTGAAAAAAATGTTCCATCAGCACATACTATATATGCCAGGCATATAAAAATGAATGCCATACGAAAACAAAAAGAGAAAAATAAACAAGTGGGATTACACCAAAATAAAAAGTTTTTGCACAGCAAAGGAAACCATCAATAATATGAAAAGACAACCTATCAAATGGGAGAACATATTCACCAAAGATACATCTGATAAGGTTACATTTGGAGATGATTAGAACAAGGGGACTGCCCATGCAAGGGCAGAGAAAACTTATTTCTTCAGATTCCCAGATATATATTCTTTGTAAGAGTTCCACAGTTTTTCGGATGACAGAACATTTAAAGATATATACTGACATAAACACCTTAGAATTTTTCTTAGAATACATTGTGGGCATAAAGAATACTAAATACTCTGAAAGCTTTGCCTTTTCCAAGCATATCCATCCTTCCGTTCAAAATTGGTCTATTTCCTGCAGCTGGTTGCTGCCAGGAGGATGCCCCCAGGAGAAGTGATGAAGCTTTAGAATGACTCGGCCTCCCACCTGGCAGACTCTCTCAAGATGTCTGGCAACCTGACCTCTGATTTACATCCTTCTCCATCGCATGCTTGCTACACCTAAAATATTAATAGTCTTGGTATCTGTCATTCTTAATTTCAGAGAGTAATAAGGACATGCTGAGCCATCGCTGATAGATTTGTAGAGTATGTTCATTGTAGCTCTCATTACTCAGCTAAGTTACTGTGTGTTTTTTTAGGTGCTTTTTCTCAACTAATCACTTTTGATATTTCACAATTTGTCACCTGAAACTCTGCACACTTGTTGCTTAGATGTCTACTTATTATGTATTTTAGAACGTCTTTATCACAACAATTTATTAAGTGATTTTTGTGCCCCATCACATGACAAAATCTTGACAAACATCTGGAGAACTTTGCTAAGATAGAGTAGATTATTAAACCTGGCATAAGAATGATATGTTCTTTTTCTGAAATGAGAAAGCTGAAGCAAAAAGTTAAATAATTTTCTAAGAACCACAAAAATCTAATATTATCTAATTCCAGAAGTTTGAAATGTACTAAGTTTAGATTTGAAACATGCATTGAACAAAGGCAAACAGGTATTTCTCTTGTTTAGAGTATATGATTCAAATATAATTGAGGGGAAACCAAGATGGTGGCATAGGTAAACACCTAGACTGCTGCTTTGTACAACTAGAAGACAGAACAGACATTATCCAGAACCACAGGAAAGATGGCTGAATGGAAATTCTACAACTAGAAGGAAAGAGAGGGGCTCATGAAGACTCAAAGGAGCTGCAAAAAGCTGAGGTACAGAGGCATGCACCAGGTGAGGATGGGCAGCAGAGGGCCTGGCTGACTTCCTCTAGTGGGTGGGAGACAAACTCCTGACTGCACTGAATCCCAGTTTCGACTGCACTGAACCACAGTTCCGGGAGAAACTCATATGGGGGGAGTCTGGACTCTCGTGAAAAAGGAGAAGTGCACTGAGATTTGAGCGAGCCGCAAAAGGGCAGAGGTCTGGGGGGCACGCACTAAGTGCAGAGAGGACAGAATGCTGATTGTGCTGCTGTCTTTCTCTAGTGGGCAGGAGACAGAGCCTCCCAACTGTGCTAAACTCCACTTCTGACTGCCCTGAACCCCAGTTTCAGGTGAGACCCAGGACCCAGACTCATATGAGTCTGGAGCACAGGGAACCAGAAAGGTAGAGGTCTAGAGGCATGTGCATGTGTGC
Organism: Lasiurus borealis; assembly: GCA_004026805.1. Taxonomy (NCBI): domain Eukaryota; kingdom Metazoa; phylum Chordata; class Mammalia; order Chiroptera; family Vespertilionidae; genus Lasiurus; species Lasiurus borealis. Next base: position 73,881 of record PVJN01002607.1, on the reverse strand, counting down.
ACAGAGAGGGCTGTGGTGATTACTGAGAGACACTTGAGAACCAGGGTCCTCATAGGGCCGGGCTGACTGGAAGCCAAGGTTGTCTGCTCAGCCCTGAGACTCAACCCCATCCAAAACAGAAGCTCCCAACTGCACTGAAATCCAGGTCAGACTGCACTGAACCCCAGTTTCAGGAGAAATCCTGGGAACCCAGACTCATACGGGTCCCCAGAGCGCACAGAGAGGCAAAGATCTGGAAACACGAACACCTGTGCACATAGAAGGCTGCAATGATTACCAAGGGACACTGAGACCACTGGGTGACAGGAAGCCAAGGCCGTATGCTCAGCCCTGAGGCTCCACCCCATCCAAGCCTAGTACAGAGGCTTTTGCAAGCTTGCAAGTCTTAAGGCAGAATCCAGCACAGAAGTTCTCCCAGTGTTGACACAGCTGATCTTCACAACCAATTGGCGTGGAGGTCAGTCAATTCCTCCCAGTGATACCAACAACATTCAAGACTTAACTACAACAAGGCTGTACACACAGTCCATAAAGGGGTGCACCAAGAGAGTCCACCTCAGGTAACTGGGCCATATAGGACAGCTAGCACACAAAACTATGTTACCAACTCAGGGAAGTAGTGAAAATGCGAAGACAAAGAAACATATCATAAAATAAATGGAGGAAAACAAACGACTGGATATAGAGTTCAAAAGCACAGTTATAAGGTTTTTCAAGAATTTCCTAGAAAAAATGAATAAATTTAGCAAGACCCAAGAGGAGATGAAAAAGGACCAACTAGAAATTAAACATACACTGACTGAAAAAAAAAAAAAAACTATACAGAGACCTAACAGCAGACTAGAGGAAGACAAGAATCAAGTCAAAGATTTGAAATACAAAGAAGCAGAAAACACTCAAAGTAAAAAGAACCCAAAAACGTGAACATAGTGTAAGAAGCCTCTGGGACAACTTCAAGCATACCAACATCAGAATTATGGGAGTGCCAGAAGAAGAGAGAGAGCTGCTGGAAACCAAACATTGTCTCACTAAATGGATGTAAACAGGAGACTAGAAGGCTGGTCAACCTTAATTGCTCTGAAAGGTCAGAGCTAATCACTCACTGTTTAGTTGAAACATTGTTAGCTAAAGCAGCCTCTACCTGTTTGTTTCATGTTAATTTCTGTTTTTGTAATTTCCTGCCTAAAGGCTATGGGTGTGTCCCAAAGCCTTAATAAAAGGGAGAAAAAGGCCAGAGCAAGTGGTAGTCCTTTCCACTAAAGAAAGTCTCCTGCCTGGCCCCCCAATATTGCCAAATTAATATTTTCTAGTCTCTCTTTTCATTTGTGTGCGGCCTCCTCCAGAACCCGAACCCTGAACCGGGAACCCTGAGCCACACAGGACCTGGAAAGAGGTTCCCACAGAGAGCAAGATGCTGAAAACCTATTTGAAGGAATAATGGCCAAAACTTCCCTCACCTCGTGAAAAAAAAAAAAAAGATTTACAAGTCCAAAAAGCTCACAGAACCCCACACAAAAGGAATCCAAAGAGGACCACACCAAGACACATCATAATTAAAATACCAAGAGCAAAAGACAAAGAGAGAATATTAAAAGCAGCAAGAGAAAAACAGTTAGTTACCTCCAAGGGAGCACCCATATGATTGTCAGCTGATTTTTCAACAGAAATTATGGCAAGAAATATTCAAAGTGATGAATAGCCCTAACCGGTTTGGCTCAGTGGATAGAGCATTGGCCTGCAGACTGAAAGGTCCCAGGTTCGATTCCAGTGAAGGGCATGTTCCTTGGTTGCGGGCACATCCCCAATGGGAGGTGTGCAAGAGGCAGCTATCGATGTCTCTCTCTCATCAGTGTTTCTAACTCCTGTCTCTCTCCCTTTCTTTCTGTAAAAAATGAATAAAATATATTAAACAAACAAACAAAAAACAACAAAGAACCTACAACCAAGAATACTCTACCCAGCAAAGCTATCATTCAGAATTGAAGGTCAAATAAAGAGCTTCACAGATAAGAAAAAATTAAAGGAGTTTATCAATATCAAATGAGTATTATATGAAATGCTGAAAGGTACTCTTTAAGAAGAGGAAGAAGAAGAAAAAGGTAAAGATAAAAATTATGAACAACAAATGAATATCTATCAACAAGCGAATCTAAAAATCAAGTGAATTAAAAAATCCGATGAACAGAATAAACTGGTGAATATAACAGAATCAGGGGATAGAAAGGAAGTGGACTAACAATTCTCAGGGCTAAGGGGTGAGGGAGGTGCAGGGAGAGACTGGACAAAAATCACACACCTATGGATGAAGACAATGAGGGGCGGGAGGTAAGGGCAGAGGGTAGGGTGGGAGCCAGGTGGAGTGGAGCTATGAGGAGAAAAAGAGGAACAATTTTAATAATCTGAACAATAAAGATTTATTTTATATATATATATATATATATATATATATATATATATATGTGTGTGTGTGTGTGTGTGTGTATATATATATATATATATATATATATATATATATATATAAAATTGAAAAGGTAACTAATAGGTATTTTTATTGTTACCTAAAATGCAAATTCTCTCTTAAGGTTTCCCCAGTCTTTTTACACTCCTCAATCTAGTCACACTATCATTTCTAAGAAATCAATATTTTTATCTTCCCAAAATGGAAGGATGGTAGGGCAAAATGTGGTATAAGCCACAGCACTGTTAAAAGGCTTATGCTTCATATCTAATTAGTCTACCTCTAAACACACAGGATGATCAATGCTCATACTATATTGCAGATGATCATGTTATTATTTACTTACTATAGTAGCCTGACTCTTCAGGAACAGGGCTCTGATGAATGGATAAAAAAGTTGAGGGGCATTTACACATTGAAATACTATGTAGCTGTAAAAAGGAGATCTCTTATTCTTTGGGACAGCATGGATAGACCTGGAAAATGTTATGTTAAGTGAAATAAGCCAATATGAGAAAGAAAATGTCACATGATCTCACTTATTTGTGGATTCTAATGAACAAAATGAATTGACCAACAAAATAAGACCCAAAGCATGGAGGCATGGAACAGACTGACATATCACTATGTGGGATTGGGGGGATGAGAAGAGATTAACAAAAGAACTTGCATGCATACCCCTTGGACACCGGCAATAGGGTAGTGAAGACCTGGGAGTACAGGGGTAAGAGGCTGGAAGGAAAAGGAGAGGGGTGAAAATGGGAGATATCTGTAATCTGTCCACAATTTTTTTTAATGGTGGAATTTAATCTTTATTTACAGGAGACTGCAAGATATGAAACTCACTGAGAATGGATGCTTCATAAATACGTACAGTTTGGAACTGTTCAAGTATAGATTTTTTGTAAAAAGTGCTACAATAACAAACCACATTTAAAAAGAGTTCTTAGTAGAGAAACAGTAGACATACTTATACAAACATAGTACACAACAAACAACTTTATGCTTCAGTTGTTCAGTCTAAAAGTTAAAGCTCCCAGAAGTGCCATCCTAAACTTGGAATATATAACCTTCAGAGGTAGTTTCTGGCACAACATTTTGATCTTCCTCTTCCTCTACAGAGAAATATTTCTCAATCAAGTTTAGTGAAGCTTTTTACACAGAGTCATTTTCATGGTTTTGTAGAGCTTCAATTTTGTCCAAACCTCCACATTCTTCAATCATTATTCTTAGTTTCTCATTTTCACTTAGTTTCTCAGCAGCCTGAAAGACATTTGAAATGGCATCCAGAATAACCAGAATAATCTTTTGCAATTAAGAGGTTCATCAGTGGTTCTATTATGCCACAATGAACGAGATATACAATTTGTTCACCTGTTCCACCACTTGTATAATTGGTCACAGCTCATACAGCTTCCTTTTGTGTCTTAAAGTCTGCCTTCGAAAGAACAACAATGAGGAATGGGATTAATTCATGATTCACAAGTTGCTGTATCTGGTCCTGGTGGCCAGCTGTGATGTTTGACATTGTCCCTGTAGCTTCCTTCTGAATATTAGTTTTGGAGTTCATTAGCAGGCTGGGAAAGACAGCAAGTGCTCCCGCATCTATTACAACCTGCGTCTGTTCATCTGTCCCAGGGACAATATTTCCTATGGCTCTTAATGCAAGAGTCACAAGATGTCAATGTTAGTGAGGACTCAAGCAGATTCAAACTGGATGAGGCTACAATCAGTTCTGCCCAAGAAGAACACAAATTTTGGGATCAAACCAGCCCCGATTATGTTGTCTATGGGTGGCTGTTTTTCCCTAGAAAGCAGTTTCCTTGCAGCCCGAGCAGCGTGGAGCTGGCTTTCCAAATTGTTGCTATTTATGCCTTTGACAATGTCCTCAACAGACCAATTTACAGTGCCCTGTTCTTGCGGTTTTCCTGCAGTGGAGAAGTAGCATCATCAGGAAATGAGGTCACATTTCTCCTCTTCAGCTTTCCTCAGCTCCACATTAACTTCTATTCAGTGCTGCCTCATTTCTGTACTGCCTTTCCCCTTGTTCTTTAATCTATTAAGGCAGACAGCTGGCAAATTAGCATTCTTGTTGGTGGACATGGTTATGAGACAAAGGAAAAACTCTACACAGCCGGCTCAAGCTTTCACAGGAGGACGGGCTGCGGTTCAGTTGCTCTGAGAACGTCTACCTCGGATCAGCCCTAAGATGGTGTGGCCCATCAACAATTTTTTAAAAAGTGTGAGGAATGCAGTGGAACCTGAAAAGAATTGGTTGCATTATCCCCATCACTGTTTGTAAAATACCTCTTACTGTGGCTTCAAGCAGAAGCAGAAATGCTCTCCATTTAGAGGCTGAAATAGCCTCCATTATGCTTTATGTAAGGTTGTCTCTATCACAAATCAGATAGTGACACATCTCTTTTTTAAAACGTGGCCTAGACTCACAAAATGACAAGTGAAAATAACAACCGGCTGCTTTGTTTCTTCCTCCCGGATCACAACTGAAATGCAAAACCCAAACAAAAAACTGTCGGGGGAGGTGTTTTCAATGTTTAATATTGTGCAGTTCAAGTTTAAATGGATAATCCAGTCTCTTCTCCTGGCCTTGAAGAAGCTCATAGTTTTTCAATCATAAAATGTAAATCTCAGACCACCTCCCCAAAGCATTCAATGACTCATTCTATGAACAAAAACATTACATAAGACAGGATGATCAGGAAACAGTTTTGTAATTAACCCAGGATTCTTCACAAACTCTCCACTAGAAATCTTCTGAAAATTAGTTCTCATTCCATCCTTTGTATTCAGAATTTAAGTAAAAACTTCTTCAGTAAATAAAGCTCCCTCTGGGGTTAAATTAATTCATCGTTCTGATACGTGATCAGTCCACATTACTGCAATGATAGACAGTATAATAGAAAGTACAAGAGAATATTGACATCATAAACATCTTGAGAGTTACTTTTCATTTTCCATTGAATTCATGACACAAACACTTTCTCCTGGGATCTCTTTTTCAAAAACCCTAAAGTGGGTGTGGTCAGAGGGGTGAGTGCAGGTGTAGGAGTGTGTGAGAAGGGATAAAGACTATGGCTCAGAGGGTTTCAATTGATTGCCATTTGCTCCCTCATGGACTGAACTGCTACATAATCTTTCTTATTTTTTAAATATACTCTGCATGTCAACCGTTTTGGCCAGAGACCAGTTTTCTTGGTCTCAGCCACAATGGTAAAATTACTTGCTAACATTGCCACAATAACACCATTGGGTGATGCTATGGGCTGCATTATGTCTTCCCCAATTCATATGATGAAGCCAAAACCCCCAAAGCACGGTGTTTGGAGATGGGGCTTTGGGCAGTGAATAGGTTTAGGTGAAGTCATGTTGTTTAGGCCTCATGGGATTAGTTTAATTATAAGAAGAGACACCCAAGAGGTCTTGTGATCAAACGTTGAAGTGTGGAAGCCAGGAAGAGAGCCCTCCCCAAAACCCTGCCATACCACACCCTTATCTCCCACTGAACTCCAGAATGATGAGGAATAATTTGTTACCCAGTGGAGAGACAGAGCCCTTCGGAAAAAGTCATTTTCATAAACATAGAGTTGTTGTGAATGTAATGGACAGTTACTCCATTTGCTTCATACTCATAGTTATGAAAGTTTCATTGAAGAAGACACCCCTTGACCAGTGTCTAGGGCTGCTACCCTTAGTTCAGCAAGCAGAAGCAGAAGCTCTGAGGAACAGGGTGAACACAGACATTCTCAGAAAATAGAGCCGTGAATTCCATTTTCTACCCGATGTCCTACTCCAAAGGCAGCAGACAGGAATCCAGGTTCTTCCTGGTCCCTGTGTGAAGGGGCCGGGGCCCTGCCACTGGGGAGGCCAATGCTGGGGCAGACCATGGGCTGGGCAGGCCTGAACCTGCACCTTACTCCCCAGATCTCCATCCAGCAAACTAACTGGGGTGGTCACTGGCCTCCAACACAGAGGAACTTCAAAGAGAAAGAACCTGCTAAATTCCACTGTACAAACCAGGTTGGTTCAGTTCTGACTTTTGCAAACCTGCAGCTTTTTACGGACCCCCAGATGGTTCTCTTATATTAGGGCTCTGGCAAGGCCAATATAGACAGCGAGGGTTGAGAGACAAATCAGTTCCTAATAAACTGTTTTCTCCTGCTTTAAAAAAGAAAAGAAAAGAATAAAATGTCAACATCTTGCAGGCAAGTACAGAGATGAAAATGAAAGCTCTGCACATCACTGCAAGCTTTCTTTTGTTAAATAAAATAGATTTGGATCAATCTGAGGTAACTGCTGGGCAATGTAAGGTTTTATTTTTAGATGTGTCATTTCTGTTTGTTCCTGAGAGCTGGGCTCAGCAGGGACACTGCCAGTGTTTTTCCAGTGGCACAACACAGCTCAACAAGAGTTAAAATAAGAAACTCTACCTGTTTAATCTGCCAGAAAACACGAGAGGAGCAATCAGCTCTGGGAATAGACACTCTGAATGAGGCACGCCTGGCTGCTTTAGGCCATGCTGTTTGTCAGTCTTTCAAAATTCAAGTCATTACCAGATGCTGATCTACTATAATATTGTGATATTTTATCTGATTACACTTACCTGATTGTGCCTTATCTGCTATTCGCCTTCCCATTCTTCCATGTATATTAAATGCAGGTGCTTTTATTATTCTGAGAGCTAGAAAGTGTTGACTGCTCTGAATATAAATGGGGATATTATATCATTAACTTGCTCGGAAAGCAGGGCCATTCACTGTGTAAATCACATGGAAGGTACCTGCTGGAGATACAATAAACCATAATGTCTTGAGAAAGAAAGCGATGAGGAATGAGTAAGAAGATAAACATTTAAGGCATTGTTAAAGAAGGGTAATCTTCAAAATCCTATTTGGTTCTTTCAAACTAGCATTTGTTGATGATATAACCTTTATATTACAAACTTTTTTAAGTTCATATAAAATAACTTTTGGGGGGAGAGGGACCATAACATGGAATGTTATCACCAATAGAATTGCATAGAAACATGACCACTAATATTCAGTGGCTTGTCTAAGTTAGAAAATCATTTTGAAAGTACAGGTCTAATCTCTTAGAGCAATACGCTTTGCTTTGGCAAGTATATTCTTACCCTTTTTGGGTATACGGCTTAAACAAAATGAACAAATGGCCAACTTCTTTAATCGTTTCCAGACATTATAAGGTGAATAGTTTAGAAAAGTGAATAGTTTGATTGTAAATTACAAAGGAAATAATATGCAGTGAATTAAGGCAGAACCTGTGACGATGCACGATTGCCCAACAGTTCTGGGTTATACATTCTGCTTAGTTTCCACTATGTTGGCCCCACTAAAAGTTAATCTAGAGTTATTTAAGTGGAAAGCTTCAGAAAACCCATTTTCAGAGCAAATGTTATGTGATAATTTAAATGAGTCACTGTCCAGTGTTAGCTAGACTATCATATGGCCTGTTCATTAATCTGTGTGCAGATGCCTCTGCCCGTGAAGAGCTGGGATCCAGGTCATGCAAAGGAACACAAGCTACACTCTTTCCCCAAAGCAGTGGTGTGGCCAGCCACCCTCTGACTATCATATCTGAATATATGAGACAGAAGAGAACAAGTGTTAAGTATGGCAGGCAGTTAGACAGATATGAGCAGAGCAAGGACAATGGGCCAAAGCCAGAAGGTCACCAGGGCAGAAAGCCCTGGTGCTCAGCAGCTAGAAAAACTGGGAAAACCAAGTCCTTGTCCCCAAGGTAACCTTTCCTCCACTAGCATATCACTGATCAGGGGTTTGGGACCCTCCCCTAGCCTTTCCTCTCTTGGCATGTCACTAGTCGTGCAGTAAACCCTCTTGGAGGAGGAACAAGGAGCCAAAGAATGGCCTTAAGTGACTTCCCTGTGAACCCTTTCAGGCCCACTCCTTTGAGCAGTAACCCCTAGGGATAACATATAGGCCTCAGGAGTGTTTCAGTTCCAGGCCCAGTAAAGTAGCAAAACCAGAAAAGCAATGTGCTGGCTGACCTCAGGACCAGCTGCATTGACTAATGAAGCCCTGCCCAGGCATCCACCATTCAGTAGAGACTAAAACCCTGAAAGAACACACCTGGAGAGCTGATGAATATTTTATTGAAATCCTTCCCTGGAACCTTCCCTAAAATCCCTGCCCAAATAAGCCCTAAGGAAGGAGGACTCAGTATACTCCACCTCTTGGGAGCATGCCCACACCTTACCTTTACCCTCTCTCTCTTCAGCTCCAAGGCCCCCTTCTTTTGTCTCTGTAACTTGTTTCCTGAACACATTTCTTCTATGGCTCATGTCTTTTACTTCTGTGACTTTCTAAATAAACTCTTGCTTATAGTTTGAGTTTTGACTCTGAATTCTTTCTTACCCAAAACTCAAGTACCAAAGTTTGGTCCAAATCCACTGATTCAATACCTGGCACCATTTTCACCACCACCAATATAAGGACAACTTGGGAACATGAGAAGTAAAGTTCTTTCTCCTGAGTAATCAAGGAAGATGTGGTTTCTATCCTCACTTTCCTCTCAAATTCCATGTGCGGGCACACTGATGCCTGAAGGTTGGGTGCTACTCGTCTCTCCCTGCTGTTCACCATTACATACAAATGCACACATAGGTCAATTTTCCTTAAACTGAACAATGCATGTTTCAACCATCTCTATAAATCAAGGTTGCTCTTGAACCAATGAATCTTTTATTATTCTTATAAACCATATGCTAGAAAACAAAACATGAATATGGAAGAAGGTTTGGTTTTTCAGTAATTCTGTATTTGAGCATACTTTCTCAGGAAAGATCTAATAAGTTCCTTTCAACCTGATTAACTTCACTTATTTGTTCATAAAAAATATACTTCTTATGGGGCATTTTACATTGCTTAGAAGATCTATTCTTGAAAAATGGTTAAAATTAGTGAAAAGACAAAATAAATATCCCAAATATACAAGAAGAAACAACAAGGCTTTCAAAAGAGCATACAGGAGATTATGTTCATGACTTACAGGTAGCCAAGATTTGTTAGGTCAAGGAAAGCAATAACCATAAAGGAAGATAATTAGGTTTCATCAAAATTAAAAATGGTTACTCATCAAAAGAGACCATTTAAAAACATAGATAGTCAAGCCATAGATCTGGAGGAAACAATGGCAAAATATGTATCTGATAGAGTACTACTATCAGGATATACAAAGAACTGTGACAATTCAACAACAGAAAGACAATCCAATTTAAGATGGGCAAAAGATTTGAAGAGTACGTATACTTTCATAAATGGCCAATAAGCAAATGAAAAAGTGTTCAATATCATTATCATTGGGAAATGCATATTTGAATCACAAGGGGACATCACTGCACACTAAACAGAATGTCCACAGTTAAAGAGACCAACACCACTAATCAGAGGATCAGGTAGAGCATCCTGGTTCCCAGCAGGATAAAATGACAGAACCATACCGGGAAAGGTCAGGAATTTCTTTTAAAATGAAATATACATCTACCCTATGGCCAGCAGCTCCACACATAAGAATTGTACCAATGAAAGTGAAAATGCATCCACAAAAAAAGACCTGTGATATTCCTAGCTACTTTATTTAGACAGCCCAAAACAAGAGTCCCAGAAACCATCCAGAGAACAGGTCAATAAATGGTGGTAAGCAGTGTGACTAGTAATACCAAAGAACAAATTGCTGATACATGAGAGAATGTAGATAAATCTCCCAAATATTACTCAGAATAATATTTGAGTGTATATTGTATGACTTTATTTACATGATGTTAGAATATGTAAAGTTAATCTACAGTGGAAAAAATTCAGAACAGCGGTTGCCTCTGGGGCCTGGGAGAGGGATTCACTGAAAAGGGAAATGAGAAAACTTGTCTGTATTTCATATTTTGATAGGTTACAAGTGTCTATGTGTTTGTCAAAACTCAGTCAATGCATTCTTAACAAAAATCCTTTAAAAAAATACCTGCTTGTCCAAATGTTAAAGGCTGTAAGAAGTGCAATGAGGCACACAACTGTACAATTATTAAAAATGTGACTTTATTTTAGTCACAGGCTTTTTCTTTTTCTTTTTTTAAGATTTTTTATTGATTTTTAGAGAGGGAGGAGGGGAGAGCAAGAGAGAGAAACGTTGATATAAGAGCAAAACATTGATCAGCTGTTTCCTGCAGGCTCCTGACGAGGGATCCAACCTGCATTCCAGGCATGTGCCCTGATAGGGAACCAACTAGCTACCTTTTGGTGCACAAATAATGCCCAACCAACTGAGCCACACCAGCCAGGACATGACATAATTTTTTAAACTCTGTTTTCAAACATCTAACCATCCTGGTCACTCTATACCTGCCAAAAACCTGAAATGATAACTGATGGCACCTCAGAGACCATTTCTAGGCATCTCCTGCCACCTCAGAGATGAACTGAGGATTGCTTGGGTTCATATTCCCTTTAGATCATCTCATTCATGTACAGAGTTAAGGAATGATGGCCAGTTTCATATAGGGAGACAGGTTATTCGGCAACATACCTATCAATCAGCTGCAAGTTTACAGTCCTGTAGTAGATGCTGATGAACATGGCAAGGGCTGGAAATGTCTTTGGCTACCAAGGTTTTGCTTTCAGATAAGTTCAATGTGTGAAATCAATAAATAAACAGGTATTTATATACACATGTAAATGTATATATGTATATGTATGTATATGTATATAAGTATAAATATAAATATTATTATAAAAATAAATCCTATCTAATAAAAGAGAAACATGCAAACTGACCGCACCTCTGCTATGTCCACAAGCCACACCCACCGGTCAATCAAGAGTGAATATGCAACTTAATCCAATCAAGATGGCTGTTAATTTGCCTAACCAGGCATAGAGCAAAGATTGAAACAGCGTAGGAGGAAGCCAAGTACTGCAGAAGGGAGCAAAGCTGCAGAGAAGCAAGTGGGATGGCGGAGACTGGAGGGAAGCAGGCAGGGTGGTGGAGAAGGGAGGGAAGCAGGTGGGGCTGCAGAGACTGGAGGGAAGCAGGTGGGGTGGCAGAAATGGCTGCAGGAAGCCCTGTTCTTGCTTGAATAGGCCTGAGAAAGCTCTATTCTTTTAGGAATCTCCCTGCAACAGGCCTTTAGTATAAATTAAATATAAATATAAATATAGATATAGATATAGATATAGATATAGATATAGATATAGATATAGATATAGATATAGATATAGATATAGATATAGATATAGATATAGATATAGATATAAATATAAATATAAATATAAATATAAATATAAATATAAATATAAATAATATAATCCAGCATCATAAATCTATCAAAAATAAAACTAGGCCACTCCAAAATATTACTATCAGGTTGTTCCCACATCACTGATGAAATCCATGCTTTCTCATCCCACGTCATCAGGGTCAAATTCAACTCAAGAGGTAGCCGAGCCACATCTCCATGAGAACAAGCTGAAGAGCAGAGTGTGCAGAAGCAGGAAAGGAATATCTTCACTGCATTAACATGTACCTGCACATATCAATCCTCCATTGCTCATACCAGTTAGTCTGCAGACATTTTTTTTTTATCTCTAGGGCCTCACTGAAACCCAGGGGTCTGGATAAGCAAACACATAGAGCATTTTTAAAAGTCAAAAGAGGTTGAGTAGCTATTTGCTTATAGACTAACTCATTCATCTAGAGATTGATCTCTGTCAAATTTCCCACGATTCTGTTATTCTATTATTTATGAGGACTGTGGTATCATGTTTCAGAGATTCCCAACCAGTCAGCACTGATGGGTAGGCATTTTTCTTGCTCACTCGGTGGCAAGACACATATGCAATAAATTCTTAGGAACTTCATCTCCTTCAGTTAGACTCAACATAACTGCTGACTCAATGATTTGCCACAAAACCTATCCCTGGATAAAAGGGAGGACCACACTCTACAGAAAAGAACTATTTCAATAGTTCAGCATTTCCAAGAACAGAGCAAAATAAAAGGTCAAGATTGTAAAACTGAATAGAAAAGGAAGACCTGACCATCTTCTGCCTACAAGAAATATAACGTAAATCTAAAGACACAAATAGATTAAAAGACTGGAAAAAATATAGCATACTAACACTAATCAAAAGATTTTTTAATGTATTTTTTATTTTTAAGAAAAAGAAATTTTAGATATAATAATGTTACATGCAATAAACATTAATATTTCAAGCAGAAGTGGCTCATTTGGTTCAGGCATCATCCTGTGCCCTGTGGGCTCAATTCCTATCTGGCCATACCCAGGTTTCAGGTTCCATCCCCAGTCAGAGTGAAAATGGGAAGCAACAAATGGATGTTTCTCTCTCTCCCTATCCCTTCTTTTCTCTTTCTAGAATCAATGAAAAACAGGTCCTCAGCTGAGGATCTAAAGTAAGAAGACAATCAGAAAGCAGACATTGTTATATTACAAACAGGAAAAAGGAAGACTTCCAAGCAAAAAGCACTAGGGAAAATAATGTTATTTCATTATGATAAAGAGATCAATGTTTAAAGAAGATGTGACAATCTTAGATATCTATGCACCTGGTAACAAGTTTCAAAATACTTGAAGCAAAAATGGCATTACAAGGAGAAATAAGCAAATTTACAAATTATTTTTGTAGATTTTAATCCTCCTGTGTGGTTGTCTGAATTTTAAGAGCACCCCCAAAATTCTCAACTTTGATATCTATACTCTGTTTAATTCCTAGATATCACATACTTGAATATGTGATATCTCATTCCTGGAATTACATTGTGTTATATGACAAAAGTGAAAGATTTTGCCCAATGGGATAACCTGTCGGTTCACTTTGAGTTAATTAAGAGAACTATCCTGAGTGGGTCTGACCTAATTAGGTGGGCCCTTTAACATAGGGATCTGTAGACTAAAGATGGAAGAAATCAGAGACTCTCTGTCCTATTGGCTTTGAACAAAACAGGCTGCCATGGGTTCTACAGCTGCATGGAAGTGAATTTTGCCAACAACCACCTGGTCTTGGAAAGCTGCCAAGCCTCAGGAGTCCACAGCCCCAGCTGACACCTTGTTTGCATTCTTCTGAGACCCTGAGCAAAGGACCAACTACATCTTCCCCAGGCTCCTGACTCATGGAAACTGTGAGATAATAAATGTGTGCTGTCTTAAGCCCAATTTTTGGTAATTTGTTATGCTGCAAAAACTATATACCCTCTCTCAGTAAGTAAATAAATAAAGACAGAAAAATCAGTCAGAATATAGAAGATTTGAACAACACTATTGAGCAACTTGACCCGATTGACATTTATGTAACACCAGACAACAGCAGAGCATGCATTCTATATAAGTGTTCAAGAACTGTTTACCAAGATGAAAAAATTAGGGGGATTGATTTTACCAGAAAATTGCAAAACACCACAAAGATGGAGCAATTAGAGTTTCTCAAAGTTTTAGGTAAATGAACAACCAAATGGGATTTAGTTTTGTATTTAAATATTTTAAAATGCAGCTACTATAGAAGATAATGAGCTTCTCTTGCGGGAATAGAAACAGGAGTGTTATACTATCAAATTTTTCCTATAAGCTGACAAAAAGAAGCTGTCTCCTAGCCTGATGGCAATGAAAGACAGAAAATGAATCATTGCTTGTGGAAAGCAATTTATTTAGTCACTTCGGACTGCTGTTATTTATTACTTGTCAGCACATAGTGTTTGTTCGATTAAACATAAAAATCTGAAGTTCTCTTTTCTTTCCTACCCCCATCTTAAATTTAAAAAAAGAGATACACATTTAAAACATTAAAAGAACATTTTAAGCTTCTTGTGTTTCTATGATGTCACTTCGGCACTGTTTATTAAACATTCTGTCACAAATGAAAGATTACTCATTGCTTTGATAAGTCAAATTTAAATGCTTACAGAGACTAGACATGGAAATATAATTTGGGAGCTTTCCTTCCAGGATCAGACAAAAACAAAAATTTAAAACAAGGCACTCAGAAAAGTGTTCATTGCAACTCTGCACTGAATTGTGAGGAAGTCAGAGGCAGCAAATTCATGTTGAACAAAAAGTTCCATTTCTTGACTGCAGTGCAACTGAACTATTTCAGTTAAATTATAATACTCATATTTGTCATATACAGAGTATATATTTTGCTTTGACCATACCAAAAAGATTCTCACCATTTAACTATAATCAACCTTAAAAAAAAAGTTGTTCATATAAAAGTATTTTCATGAAAAAAAGATATTTGGAGAAACTCCCGAGAGTAATATACTAGTAAGCAATGTACATCAAGTAAATGCTCTACCTAGCACTGCCAACCAGAAAGGCCTGCTATCCTTAATTACATTTCTCACTGAGTTTATACCTTTAAAATGTCAAATACAGCCCACAAGTTCAGGGCTAATTTCAGTTTTCAGTGATAAGCATATTGTATACTTCAAATAACATTAAGTGGCCATCCATCTACTACAGAGTACACAGGTCCATTTCCTTTATTCTATTGTTTCAATGACAGAAACATTTTCCAGCAAACAAAGAGTATGACTGCAATTAGGACTCAAATAAAATATAAGTGCCTATAACAGACATGTTCAAATGTCTGAAGATGGTGCATCATTTATTCAATAACTCAAGAAAAGAAGCCATCTACCCTCCACATACCAAAACAACTTTTTCTTTTATACATTTTACAATAAAACTTCTCTGCACACATTTGCACATGTTCCTTGCAGACTGGTTCATCATTAGACACATCAATTATCACACTGAAGTGTCATACTTCGACCAAACAAAACTCCTGATGTGATGCTATATGCCTCTGCACTGAACAGTCTCCAAGGATCACGGAACCATCACGTCTCTCCTGCGAGCTATCATTTCTCCCAATTGGTGGTGCTTCCTCCACACATCTACCAGCACTCCCCCACCTCTCCAACAGTCTTCTGAGCTTCAATAATCATCAACCACATATCATATACAGTTCTAAGATACTGACACTTTATAACTTCTTGATTATACATACTAGATTGTGACATCATAAATATATCAGCTAATGTCTTTCAGTTTGTGCAAATGCTTTTCCTCCAGATGGTTTGCTTATCCTCTTTGTACTCTTGCCAACACTGAGTATCGTGTGTGTGTGAGTATTGTGTGTGTGTGTGAGTATTGTGTGTGTGTGTGTGAGTATTGTGTGTGTGTGTGTGTGTGTGTGTACATGTGTACATGTGCCCGGGTGCATACACGTGCATGTGTATATTCCTACTAATTTATCAACAGATAAGTATTAGAAAAAAAGGAAAGAAAGTTAGAGGTTACATCGAAATGGTAGAATTCTTCTTTATACCTCCTCTTTTGTCTAAGTTATCTGCAAACTTATAATACTATATGTGAGAAAGAAGAAAAAATTAGGATGTAGGAAACAAAACTCTTTTTTTATTTAAATCTTTATTATTCAGATTATTACATTTGTCTCTCTTTTTTTCCTCTCCATAACTCCCCTCCACCCTGCTCCCATCCCTCCCTCTACTCTTACCTTTTCCCCCAATTGATGAGTCCATAGGTGTATGATTTTTGTCCAGTCACTCCCTGTACCCCCATTTTTCCTTTCCCCCTGAGAATTATCAGTCCACTCCCTTTCTGTGCTCCTGATTCTATTATATTCACCAGTTTATTCTGTTGATCAAATTTTTAATTCACTTAATTTTTAGATTCACTTGTTGATAGATATGTATTTGTTGTTCATAATTTTTTATCTTTTACCTTTTTCTTCTTCCTCTTCTAAAAAAGTACCTTTCAGCATTTCATATAATACTGGTTTGGAGTTGATGAACTCCTTTAGCTTTTTCTTATCTGTGAAGCTCTTTATCTGCCCTTCAATTCTGAATGTTAGCTTTGCTGGATAGAGTATTCTTGGTTGTAGGTTCTTGCTATTCATCACGTTGAATATTTTTTGCCACTCCCGTCTGTCCTGCATTGTTTCTGTTGAGAAATCAGCTGACAGTCATATGGGTGCTCCCTTGTAGGTAATTAATTGTTTTTCTCTTGCTGCTTTTAATATTTTCTCTTTGTCTTTTGCTCTTGGTATTTTAATGATGATGTGTCTTGGTGTAGTCCTCTTTGGATTCCTTTTATATGGGGTTCTGTGTGCTTCCTGGACTTGTAAGTCTATTTCTTAGACTTACCAGATGTGGGAAGTTTTCAGTCATTTTTTCTTTAAGTAGGTTTTCAGTATCTTGCTCTCTCTCTTCTGGCACCCCCACAATTCTGATGTTGGTATGCTTGAAGCTGTTCTAGAGGCTCCTTACACTATCTTCACATTTTTGGATTCTTTTCTCTTCTTGCTTTTCCAGTTGAATGTTTTCTGATTCTTTATATTTCACATTTTTGACTTGATTCTTGCCTTCCTCTAGTCTGGTGTTAGGTCTCTGTGTAGTATTTTTTATTTCAGACAGTGTATGTTTAATTTCTATTTGGTCCTTTATCATCTCTATTTGGATCTTTTGCATCTCTAGTTGGTCCTTTTGCATCTCCTCTTGGGACTTGATAAATTTATCCATCTTTTCTAGCATATTCTTGAAAAACCTTATAAGCGTGGTTTTGAACTCTATATCCAGTCGTGTTTTTTCCTCCATTTCTTTTGTTTGTGATCCCTTCCCTTGTCTCGGCATTTTCACTATGCTGGGAGAACTTCTGTGTTGGATTCAGCCTTATGATACCAGACTTGAAAAACTGCAAAAGCCTCTCTTGAGCTTGGGATGGGTGGAGTCTCAGGACTTAAGGGACCCCCTTGCCTTCCAGTCGGGCTGCCCTCCACGGCCCCTGATTCTCACGTGACTGGGTAGTCGCTGGAGCGGTGTCTGTGCACGTGGGCTCTCTCGCAGTGCCCCTGGACTGCTGCCTCTCCTGCTCCCCTGTGCTATGGTACCACACGAGTCTGGATCCCCAGGGTTTCGCCCGGAACTGGGGTTTAGTGAGATTAGAAGTGGCACAGTTGGGAGAGTCTGTCTCCTGTCCTCTCGTGAAAGCCAGCAGCACAATCAGCAGTCTGTCCTCTGCGGCGCAATGCCGTGCGCACCACCAGACTTCTGCTCTTTTGTGACTCTCCTAAATTTCCGTGCACTTCTCCCCCTTCAGAGTCCAAACTCCCCCCCGAATGAGTTTCGGCTGAGTCAGAGGTTTAGTGTCATAGGATAAGGAGTTCAATGCCTTTGAGAGTCTCCGTCTCCTTCCCACCAGAGAAGGCTAGCCAGGTTCACCGTCACTCGCACTCTCTCCATGCGCGTGCATCTCTGTACCTCAGCTTTTTGCAGCTCCTCTGGGTCTCCCTGAGCCCCTCTCTTCCCCTCTAGTTGTAGAATTTCCACTCCGCCAGCTTTCCTGTGGTTCTCGATGATATCTGTTCTGTCTTTTAGTTGTAGTTTTGAAATTGTTGTACAAGGCAGCAGTGTAGGTGTTTACCTATGCCACCATCTTGGATTCAGGAAACAAAACTCTTAAAAAAAACACACCTCTGAACTCCAAACATCTAGAGGAAGAGAATTCATATTTGAATGGAGTGTGCAATTATTATGGAGAATGATGAAAGGATGTGGCATAATGTAAAACTTTAATCTTTTCTTGTAATGAAAAAACACTAATTTAAAAATAATTTTTTTGCAAAAGTCATATGCAATAAACCCTCAACATGTTGACATTTTGAAGTAGCCCTTTAACAGCCCCTCCAATCAGAAATTCTGTTTCTTTGGTTCACTATTATAAATTTTTCAGTTAATTACACTAAAAATAAAAAACAGATTTTTTAAACAAAGTTCTTTTGACATTTAAAAAATTTAAAGTGTACAGGTAGAGAATACAATAAAATATAAAAAACTGTATCTCAAATAATGATCAGTTAAGGAAGAAAGTGGAGGACAGGAAAATGGCAGAAGAACAGAGGAAAAAGTTAATAGTGAGGTGGAAAAAAAGACCAAAAAGATTTACTCAAAAAGTTGGTCAAGCCCAGCTCAGAGGTTGAGCATCGACCTAGAAACCAAGAAGTCAGTGCACAAGCCAGCTGCAGGTTTAATCCCCAGTGTGTGACGTGAAGGAGGCAACCAAGCTATGATTCTCTCTCAGCCTCTCTGAAATCAATAAATATACATTTAGAAGGGGAAAAAAGTTGGTCAGGTAGGGCTGGTGTAAAGTAGACAGACACATCAATAAAGCTAATGTGGGGACCCTCACCCGTTTCCTATCCATTTGGTAGTTCCATAATATCTAAATATAAACCTCATTTTCTTACCATTTAAAACTCTATTTTCTGATAATAATCAGCTAATAAAGGGAAACAATTAAAAACTAATTTATAATATGTGCTTATAAATTATAACTCATTGAATTTCTATATACTAACAATGAAATATCAGAAAAGAATAATCCTATTTACAATTGCCACAAAAAGGACAAAATACCTAGGAATATATTTAACAAATCAAGTGAAGAATATATAACTGAAAACTATAAGATATTATTGAAAGAAATTGAAGACACAAATAAATGGGAAGATAGTATATGTTCATGGATTGGAAGAATCAACATTGCTAAAATGGCTATATTACCTAAAGTAATATACATATTTCATGCAAGCTCCATTAAAATCTCAATGGAATTTTTCAAAGAAAAGAACAAAAATTTCTCAAATTTTATGGAACCACAGAAGACCCTGTATAGTCAAAACAATGCTGAGGGGGAGAGGGACGCCGGCGAAAAAGGCCAGAAGCATCACAATCCCTGACTTCAAACTATACTGCAAAACTACAATAATCAAAACAGTATGGTACTGGTGGAAAAAACAGACACACAGACCAATGAATCAGAATTGAGAGCCCAGAAATAAACTCACACATGTATGTTTGGATAAAGATGTGGTACACACACACACACACACACACACACACACATGATGGAACACTATTCTGCCATAAAAATGATGAAATACTGCCATTTGGGAAAACATGGCTGGATTTTTACAGTATCAGACTAAAAAGGAGAGATAAGTCAGACAGAAAAGAACAAGAACCAAATGATTTCACTCATATGTGGGATATAAAACAAAAAGCAACAAATGAACAAACAAAACAAACAAACTCATAGACAGACAACAGAATAGTGGTTATCAGAGTAGAAGAGGGAACAGGAAATGGATGAAAAGGATAAACGGGATCAAATATATGGTGACAGAAAAAGACTATACTACAGGTGGCGAGCACACAATAGAGTACACAGCTGTTGGATAACCAAGTTGTACACCAGAAATTTATATAATGTAACTAACCAATGTTACCTCAATAATTTATTGTTATAAAGAAACTGACAACTCACAACATTTAAACACATGAGGAAGAACCATAGTTTAAAGATACCTGAATTCCCAATCAATGCACCTAGTAAAGACTCATTTTAGGGTCCAAAAGCTATTAGCAAAGTGCCTGTCCTTCACTAAAGGCTAGCACGCTCTTTAACAACATCAATTAACACTAATACACAGATGGAAATATGAAAACCGAGTTCTTTCAGTTGTCATCTGTTGACATAACCATGTTCTCTACCAGATGGGATGATTCATTCACTCAACATGGAAAAGAATAAGTTATTTATGATTGATTTTTTTGCCATAGGTTAAAATTTACATGAATTTCTGAAAAAGGATCTACAGATTTGATGAGGAAAGATGGTATCTTAAGATACATTTAAAACGGAATAGCCAATTGTATGAATTTGTATTTAAAAAACAAGCAAGGATGATTACATGTCCTCCACAGTTTCCTCTCCCTGCTGTATTTGTAGTAATTGTCTTTAGATCTTTCTCCTGTGACTGCAGCAGCAGTATGGCTATCCTAATGTGCAGCTAAAACCTTTTTGCAGGCTTTGATATGTATATAAGTATTCCATTTACATTTTTAATGTAAATGGCAAGAACTGTAAAACATGACACTTGTCACAACAAATGCAATATTTTAATATTTAAATCTGGCTGTAAATAAGATAAACATAATAAACACTTTTTTCATATTACAGATTTGTCATATAAATAAACATGAAGGTTTACATGTCTATGAATAGGCCAAAGGACTTCATAATTAGATTTTAATTTGGTATCTTAGTGTTTTTGACACTATATTCTCTTCTGCCATATTTACTAACAGAAAAATCCCACAGATAAGCTGATACACAGGTGTTTAATACTCAAAAGGTTGTTTTATAGCTATCAGCTACATCAAAGGTCAGAGAGGAAAACTTTAGGTGGTGGTATGTACAGATACATTCTGAATTGCATCTCAGACAGAGGTTTTTCATTTGTGTCTTTCTTTGTTTATTTTGTGAGCATGTTATAATAGACTAATCAATGTGATAGGAAATAATACCAAATTTCTATTAAGGTGGTGATTTTAATTACACTAAAGATAGAATTAAAAATATGTATTTTATCCTCACCCTATGACATATCTACTAATTTTAGGGAGAGGGATAAAGAAAGAGAAACATTGATGTGAGAAACATGGACAGGTTGCCCCAACCTGGATTGAACCTGCAACCTACGCATGTGCCCTAATCAGGAATCAAAACCACAGCCTTTTTGGTGTATAGGATGATACTCCAATCAAGCCAACTGACTATGGCTAAAGATAGAATCTTATTAAAAATCCTACATCAGCACTCGTCAGTTTGGCTCAATGGATAGAGTGTTGACCCTCAGATTGAATGGTCCCAGGTTTGATTCTGGTTAAGGGCACATACCTCAGTTGCAGGATGAATCCTCAGCCTGGGTTGGGGCATGTTCAAGAGGCAATCAATCAATGTATTTCTCTCACATAAATGTTTCTCTCTATATATCTCTTGCTTTCCCTTCCACTGTCTCTAAATTTCAATGGAAAAATATCCTCAGGTGAGGATTAATCAAAAATAAAAATAAAATCCTACCTCAAATGTATTTAAAGAGAAAAACCAGTTACCTATCAAAACATGTAGTCAGTACTCATTTGGAGTTTGAGAAAATAGGTTCCAGACTGAGAAGATACACTAAAACAAAAGAGTGATAAATGAGTATAAGTTGTTCAAGGAAAAAAACAAAACCTTTTAAAACTTCTATAATTCTAAAATAATGTTAAAATACTGGTCCTTTGAATCTATAATAACATATCTTTTTATATAAATGAGTTTTAGTCTTAATAGATTTTTTTAAAAAATCCTTAAACTGACATTAACTATTATACCTAATGATGCTACATTCCTTTGCTATTAAGGAGAAGAATTAACTTATTTTCCTTCAGGCTAACAACTGCTCCTACCAAATAGAAAAAACTGGGCTTTGGTTTTAAAATAAAATAAAAATAACTTTAAAAACTTAATAAAGTTTTGTCATAATGGGAGAGAAAAATGGCGGTGGAGTAGACAGACGCGTCTGGAGCTTTGTCGCTGGGCAGAGGGAGAGAGAGCAGCTGAGAGTCGCACTGGGATTGATTGTTGGCAAGTTAAGAGTCAGTTATCCTCCAGGAGAAGGTGGGGGGACGGGGCTCTCCTGGTCAGGCAGCCCCACTGCCACAGGGATTTTGTCTGCCAGAGCCACCAGGGTGAAAGCAGAGACCGCACCATCTTGCAGAGGGAGGTGGATGTCTGCGGAGGTCTGAAACCTGAGGCTGAAGCACCCACTGAAGAGCTGGGGACCTGGGGACCCAGAACACTGTTCTCCAATCTGCACAGTCACGGACTCAGAGGAGCTCCACACGGCACATGGAAAGGTCAGATTTCACCTGGGATAAGGTGAGGTCTCCTGTCCCGCAGAACAGAGACTCGCACACTGTGGGAACTGGGCTGCGGGAAAGCTGCCTCTGGAGAGGTCCGCAGATGTGGGGCAGAGCGTGATCCCTAAGTGTAGAGGCAAACTCTCAGAGCTGTTGACAGAGGGGAGCTCTGGAAAATAACTCATTTTGATCTGAGACAGAGGGACAGCCTGGGAGTTATTACAGTGTCCCGGCTGCAAAATACCCACAAACTGGTTTTGAGAACCACAGAGTAGCAGGATCTGAGCACAGCCTAGAGAGATCCTGTGCTTAGTCTCAGAGGTCAATTCCGAAACACTGCCACTCAGTGGATGACTCACAAATTGACTCTCGCATAACCACAAAAGAATAAAAAGATTAAAACACAACCAGCAGTGGAACACAGGGAACTGCAATACCCTCCCGCCTGGGAAACAGAAGTGGCAAGCAGAACAATAGCGGAAGTGAATGACCATTCTATTTTTTTTCTTTTTCTTTTTTTAGAAATTTTTATTTTATTTTATATTTTTTCATTTTTGGATATTATAATTAAAAAACATTTTTTTTCTTTCCTCCTCAATTCATTTTACCTTTTTAATTATTACATTTTTGTTTTCAACTAGTATTAGTACTAATACTATTTTACCATTTTGGAAAAAAAACAAGTGTCATTTTGTTTTCCCTTTATTTTACTTTGGGATTAGAGTTCTACATTCTATTTTCATCTTTCCTTTAGTATAATTTTACTCTATCTCAACTCTACCTTTATGCCAACACTTTCCTCTTAACTTTCCCCATTTTGTTGTCTTGTTTTCTCTTTCCCTTTTCCAACTTTAGATTCTCCCTATTCTTTCTCTTTACCTGGTTAAAATTTCACCTCACTTATATATCTAATTTCAAATCCCCTACTCCAAGCCCATACAAACCTCTCTCTTCTTAACTTCACTATCCAAAAAGTTGTTTTTCTCTATGACCATTTGTTGCTCTTTGCCTGAACGGTGATTATATCGATTTCTTGTACTTTTTTGGTGAGATTATTTTAGCTTATTCTACTTGTTTTATTTTGCTTTTTGTTTGTTTGATTTGTTTTTTTTTTTAATCTCTCTTTTCCCTCACCTCCCTCCATACCAGTTGTTATTTATAGTTTGTATTAATCTCCAGGTACTGGTTGCCTACATTTGTTGGGATTAGTGACTGTTCTATTGGCGATTTTTCTTGACATCTATATTTTGTTCCCCTTTTATCTCTTATCCGTTTTCTTTTCACTCTGACTTTTTTCTCTTTCTCTTTTCTTCTCCTTTTTCTCCTTTTTATTTTCTTATTTTACTTTATTCTTTTGTTCATTTATTTATTTATTTTTTCTCCCTCTCCCAATTTATTTTGGCATTTCTTTCTTTTTTTCCTCATTTTCCTCTTCTTCTTTCTCTACTTACCCCTAATTTGTCTTTCATTGGTGGTCACCTTATTTGTGATTATTAACATCCTGAATACATTTCTACTCATTGCCTTGTGTGCTGTACCTGGTCATGTTGTAGTTTGTGCCTTTGAATCAAAGTATGAGAGAGAACTACATAACCAGACATCCGGAAAAGAAAGACCATGGGCAGAAAAAGAAACAGCCCACATAAGACAGAAAGGCAGGTTTCACCAGAAAAGGAAGTAAACGAAATAGAAGCAGAAATAAGCCTGCCAGAGAAAGAGTTCAGAGAAATGATCATAAGGTAGATGAAAAGAATGGAAGACAAAATCCACAATGTGAGTAAGAGCCAAGAAGAAATGAAGAAAAAGAAATAAGAAATTCAGAAGAACCTAGAGGAGGTGCAGAATAAACAAGAAGAAATGAAAAATGACATCACTGCTATAAAGAACTCAATAGAAAGCATCAAAAGTAGACTAGAAGAAGTAGAGGACTGCATCAGTGAGCTAGAAGACACGGTAGGGAAAAATACCCAAGTACAGCAGCTTCTAGGAAAAAAAAAAGTTAAAAAGCAAGAGGAGAGCCTAAGGGAAATTTGGGATAACATGAAACAAAACAGCATCTTCATAATTGGGGTTCCAGAAAGAGTGGAAACTGAACAAGGATTAGAGAACCTGTTTGAAGAAATAAAGACAGAAAATTTCCCCAATATAGGAAAGAGAAAACCAACACAAATCCAAGAAGCTCACAGAGTCCCAAGCAAAATTAACCCCAACAAACTGACATCAAGGCATATTATAATTACATTAGCAAACACCGACGACAAAGAATCTTAAAAGCAGCTGGAGAGAAACGGAAAATTAGCTACAAAGGAACCCCCATAAGACTAGCTACAGATTTCTCAACAGAAACTCATCAGGCCAGAAGGGAATAGAATGAAATATACAAAGTCATGCAAAGGAAGGGTCTGAATCCAAGAATACTGTATCCTGCAAAACTCTCCATCAAAATTGAAGGTGAAATCAGAAGCTTCACAGACAAAGAAGGACTAAAGGAATGTATTACCACCAAACCAGCAATGCAAGAAATGTAAAAGGGTCTGCTATAATAAAAAGAAATAGGAAGCGAAGAAGGAACACAGGGGTAAGGACTAAAAATGGCAACAGATAAGTACGTATCAATAATAACTTTAAATGTAAATGGATTAAATGCTCCAATCAAAAGACATAGGGTAACCGATGGGATAAGAAAACATGATCCATATATCTGCTGTCTGCAAGAAACCCACCTCAGGAAAAGAGATGCACACAGACTGAGTGTGAAGGAAGGGAAGAGGGTATTTTAGGCAAATGGAAATGAAAACAAAACTGGGGTTGCAATACTTATATCTGACAAATTAGATCTCAAAGTGAAGGACATAACAAGAGATAAAGAAGGCCACTTTATAATACTAAAGGGAACAATCTAACAAGAATAACTCTGGTAAACATATATGCACCCAATATAGGAGCACCTAAATACATAAAAAAAACTCTTGGAGGATATTAAGGGAGAGATTGACAGCAATACAATCATAGTAGGAGACTTTAATACCCCACTGTCACCACTGGACAAATCCTCTAAACAAAAAATCAGCAAAGAAACATCAATCCTAAATGACTCACTAGACCAGATGGAATTAACTGACATCTTCAGAATATTTCACCCAAAGCCACAGAATATGCATTCTTCTCTAGTGCACATGGGTCATTTTCAAAGATAGATCATATGTTGGGTCATAAGAATAGTCTCTTCAAATTCAAGAAGATAGAAATCATATCAAGCATTTTCTCAGACCACAGTGGCATAAAACTGGAAATCAACAATAATGAAAACACTATGAAAAAATCAAACACATGGGGACTAAACAGCATGCTATTAGTTTTGGGATGGGTAACCAAAGAGATCAAGGTAGAAATAAAAAACATCATGACAACAAATGACAATGACACCACAAAAATATAAAATTTATGTGACATAGTGAAAGCAGTCTTGAGAGGGAAGTTCATAGCCCTACAAGCCTACTGCAAAAAACAGGAAGCAATGGTAATAAATGACCTACACCTACAACTCAAAGAGCTAGAAAGAGATGAACAAGAAAATCCCAGTGTAAACAGAAGGAAGGAAATAATAAAGATCAGAGCAGAGATAAACAATATGGAGACCAAAGAAACAATTCAAAAGATCAACAAAACCAAGGGCTAGTTCTTTGAAAGGATAAACAAGGTTGATGGACCTCTCGCCAGGCTTACCAAGAAGCAAAGAGAGAAGACCCAAATAAACAAAATCAGAAATGAAAGAGGAGAAATAACAATATACCCCACCAAAATACAAAGGATTGTTAAAAAATACTATGAACAACTCTATTCCAACAAATTGGACAACCTGCAAGAAATGGACATATTCCTGGAAAAATATAACCTTCCACAACTCAATCAGGAAGAATCTAAACATCTCAATAGGCCAATAACTATGGAAAAAATTGAAGCAGTCATTAAAAAGCTTCCAGCAAATAAAAGCCCGGGACCAGATGGCTACACAGGAGAGTTTTACCAAACATTCAAGGAAGAATTAAAACCTATCCTCCTCAGACTATTCAAAAACATTCAAGAAGAAGGAACACTTCCAAACACCTTCTATGAAGCCAGCATCACCCAAATACCAAAACCAGATGAAGACAACACAATGAAAGAGAATTATAGGCCAATATCTCTCATGAACATAGATGCCAAAATCCTCAACAAAATTCTAGCAAATCGGATCCAACAGTACATCAGAAAGATCATACACAATGACCAAGTAGGATTCATCCCAGGAATGCAGGGATGGTATAATATCCACAAATCAATAAACATGATACATCACATAAACAAATTGAGAGATAAAAATCACATAGTCATATCAATTGATGCAGAAAAAGCATTTGAAAAAATCCAACCTTTTCTTGATAAAAACTCTCAGCAAAGTGGGAATAGAAGGATCATACCTCAACATCATAAAAACCACATATGATAAACCCACAGCTAACATCCCACTCAATGGGCAAAAACTAAAAGCATTTCCCCTAAGAACAGGAACAAGACAGGGATGCCCACTCTCACCTCTCCTGTTTGACATAGTACTGGAAGTATTGCAATTAGACAAGAAGAAGAAATAAAAGGCATCCAAATTGGAAAAGA
Source organism: Lasiurus borealis (assembly GCA_004026805.1). Classification (NCBI taxonomy): domain Eukaryota; kingdom Metazoa; phylum Chordata; class Mammalia; order Chiroptera; family Vespertilionidae; genus Lasiurus; species Lasiurus borealis. Next base: position 46,946 of record PVJN01002607.1, on the reverse strand, counting down.
AGAAGTAACCCTGTCCTTATTTGCAGATGACATGATACTGTACATAAAAAAACCCAAAGGACTCCATCCCAAAACTAATTGACTTAATAAATGAATTCGGCGATGTAGCAGGATACAAAGTTAATGCCAAGAAATATGTGGCATTTCTGTACACTAATAGTGAAATTACAGAGAGACTCAAAAAGCAATCCCATTTACCATCGCACAAAAAAAATTAAGATACCTAGGAATAAACCTAACTAAAGAGGTAAAAGACCTTTATGTAGAAAACTACAGGACACTGAAAAAGATATAGAGGAAGATGTTAACAGATGGAAGAGCATACCATGCTCATGGATTGGAAGAATCGACATCATTAAAATGTCCATACTCCGCAAAGCAATCTATAGATTCAATGCACTACCCATTAAAATACCAACAACATACTTCACAGACCTAGCAAGAAGTCTTTATAGATTCATCTGGAACAAAAAAAGACCACGAATAGCTACAGCAATTCTGAGAAAGAAGAATAAAGTAGGTGGGATCTCAATACCAGATTTCAAGTTATATTACAAAGCAACTGTTCTCCAAACAGCCTGGTAATGGCACAGGAACAGACATATAGACCAATGGAATAGAATAGAGAATTCAGATATCCACCCAAACCACTATGCTCAACTAATATATGACAAAGGAGGCATAAACATACAATGGAGTCAAGACAGCCTCCTCAATAAATGGTGTTGGGAAAATTGGACAGATACATGCAAAAAAATGAAACTGGACCACCAACTTACACCAAATACAAAAATAAACTCAAAATGGATACAGGACTTAAACATTAGAAGGGAAACCATTAAAATACTAGAGGAATCCACAGACAGCACAATCTCAGACATATGCCAAAAGAACTTCTTCACTGATACTGCTCCAAAGGCAATGGAAGCTAAAGAAAAAAATAAACAAATGGGACTACATCAAAATAAAAAGCTTTTGTACAGCAAAAGAAACCATCAACAAAACAACAAGAAAGACCACCTTATGGGAGAACATATTTGCAAATGTTATCACTGATAAAGATTTAATCTCCAACATCTACAGCCAACTTATACAACTTAATAAAAGGAAGATAAATGATCCAATAAAAAAATGGACAACGGACCTAAATAGAACCTTTTTGAAAGATGACAGAAGGAAGGCCAAGAGACACATGAAAACATGTTCAAAATCACTAATTATCAGAGAGATGCAAATCAAAACGACAATGCCATACCATCTTACACTTGTCAGAATGGCATTCATCAACAAATCAACAAACGACAAGTGTTGGCGAGGATGCAGAGAAAAAGGAACCCTTGTTCACTGTTGGTGGGAATGCAGATTGGTGCAGCCACTATGGAGAACACTATGAAGTTTTCTTAAAAAACTAAAAATGGATCTCCCATTTGACCCAGCAATCCCACTCTTAGGAATTTATCCTAAGAAATTACAAACACCAATCAGAAAGGATTTATGCACCCCTATGTTCATAGCAGCACAATTTACAATCAGCTACAATTTGGAAACAGCCTAGGTGCCCGTCAGCAGATGAGTGGATCAGAAAACTGTGGTACATCTACACAATGGAATTCTATGCTGCCATTAAAAAGAAGGAATTCTTACCATTTGCAGCAACCTGGATGGAACTGGAGAGCCTTATGCTTAGTGAAATAAGCCAGTCAATGAAGGAGAAGCATCACATGATGTCACTCATTTGTGGATAATAAATAACATTGTAAACTGATGAACAAAAGTATAGATACAGAGGCAGTAAAGCATCAAACAGACTGTGATATTATAGCAGGAAGATTAAGGAGAGGTGGGGTAGATAAGAGACCAATCAAGGGACTTGTATCTATGCATATAAGCATAACCAATGAACATAGACTCTGGGGGGTTGGGGTATGCCTGGGAGGGAGGGGGGGGCAATGGGGAGATATGTATATAAGTAACACAATAAAAAAAAAAGTCTTGCAGAGACCGGTTTGGCTCAGTGTGATAGAGCATCGGCTTGCGAACTGAAAGGTCCCAGGTTCGATTCTGGTTGGGGGCATGTACCTTGCTTTCGGGCACATCTCCACTGTGGGGCATGCAGGAGGCGGCTGATCGATGTCTCTCTCTCATTGATGTTTCTGTCTTTCTATCTCTCTCTCTTTTTCTCTGTAAAAAATCAATAAAATACATTTTAAAAAATAAATAAAACAAAACTTAAAAAAAAAGTCTTGTCATAATTAACAAAATAACTTGAATAACCTGTTGCTGAGGAGCTGATGCAGCTGAGCAATTTTATAGCCTGCAGCGGTGCCCTAAGCAGTGCCCAAAGACACCAGAGGCAGATAGAACTGCCTCAAGATATCCTCTGTAAGACAGCAAGTCCCTCTCAAGAAAAAAAGGCAGACGAGAAAATGTTGTGATGGGTCCTTACAAGGCTGCCTCTCTGGCCATGTTCCTGGGAGGATCTCAGGGTGCTGTTCCATGACTAAGGTTGGTCAGAGGTCAAGCTCTGCCTGCATGGCCCAGGCCTCACAGGGTTTGTGTAAGATCCCCAGGACATAGGATGGAGCCATTGCCCTACAGACCCAGAGCATGTTGCTATTTTTAAAAGGAAATATTCGGAGATTAAAATACAAAAAGGTCTTTTGGGTATTAAAAATAAGATTGGAAAAAATGTTAAAAAATAAAAATACAATGGGAAAATATTTTTTTTAATCATTGAAAAAACTGGAAGAGAATATTGAGTAGAAGAAAAAAGTGGAAAGTGGAAACAATAAGAAATAGGAAGGATTTGAAATCTTGCTTTGTAGAAATTGTCATCAATTTCTACAAAGCATTTGGTGACAGTTTGCCTCAAACTCATAAAAGTTCAAAAAGAAAAAAGAGCCAAGACCGGTTTGGTTCAGTGGATAGAGCGTTGGCTTGTGGACTGAAAGGTCCCAGGTTCGATTCCCGTCGGGGGCATGTACCGTGCTTGCGGGCACATCTCCACCGTGGGGCGTGCAGGAGGCGGCTGATTGATGTCTCTCTCTCATTAGTGTTTCTGACTTTCTCTCTCCCTTCCTCTCTGTAAAAAATCAATAAAATATATTTTAAAAAATCTTAAAAAAAAAAAAGAAATTGTAAAATCAGGTGTAGATATCAATATTTTAATAAAAGGAGTTCCAGAAATAGAGATCAGAATAAAAGTAGAGGGAATTTATCCAAGAAGAAAATAGTTCAAAACTTCCCAGAATGGAATGACATAAAAATTGGCCCCTGAAAGAGTCCACTTTCAATGAAGAGAAAAAATCCATCCAACAGTTTCTGATTTGAGGACTAGGATGGAGCCTGGAGAAAAGGTGAATCTGATCATTTCCAGTGTAGGCTCCCCTGCATTTATCTGGCAGGGTTTTCACTTGGCCCGAGTGTGAAGCAGAAAAAAGAAGACCAGGAGTAGTATCTTTAAACAAACAAAAAAAAAATCCATCCTCTGACACATCATCAATAAATTTCAGAATACTTGGAATATTGATAAGCTCCTAACAACTTCCAGACAAAAAAATAGGACACATATAAGTAAGCTGGAGGGGGGATCTCTCAGGAATGGGAGGCAACCTGGCAATCAGAAGGCAATGCCCCATTACACCTTTGCTGCTACCATTGCCGGCAGCACAAGCCTCCAGCCGGCCTTGGTTACCTGAGCCTCGGGCGGCCCTGAGAGGCTTGGCAGCCACCATCCGAGGTTTGCACCTTGGGGCCGACCCTGGGAGGCTGCACAGCTGCCATCAGTGGCTTGCCTGTGCCTTGTGTTAGTGGGGCAGCCACCCTGAAGGGACTGGGTGCTGCCATCTTGTGGCTGTGAGCACTGCCATCTTTGAGAGCATGTCAGTCAATTAGCATATTTCCTCCTTATTGGCTGTGGGCACCACCATCTTTGTGAGGGCATGATGGTCAATTAGCATATCCTCTCTTTATTAGATAAGATAGAATCAAAATAACACATGACTTCTCAACAAATTTGGTGAAAGCTGGAAGGCACCAGTGCAATGCTGAAAAATTCAGGACAATGATTTCCACCCTGAAACATTCACAGCGTTTCAATTAAGTGTATAGATAGAACAGAACTGTGTGCGAGTCACATCAACCAGTCAAGACAATTCACGGTTCATGTATTGTTTCACAGGAGGCTGTTGGAAGAGGTCTGCCATCACAATGAGGGATTAAACTAAAGGAGGAAGACAGAGGATTCAGGAAATGGGATATCCAACATGAGGTGAAGAGTAATCCATCCAGATTAGCAAGGAAGTGAGAGCACCAGCGGGAATGTTTGATAGACAAAAAATAAAATAAAATAAAATAAAATAAAAGATTGTGTGTTTTTCATCCTGCTGAGAATTTACTTTTGGAAGTTGGTATAAATTGATGTCTACTATAAAAAACACTGAACAAATAAAATAATGTTACTTATATTATTAATTCCAAAAAATTGAAAACAATAATTGAATCAAAAAAGGAATTATAGATACCATACACCCCAGTTATGAATAGTATTTATATAGTCAAAACAGTATAAATATTAAAGACTAACTTAACCAAAAAGCGCACTGCAACAGTACTTATACTGAAAGTATGAGGGAGGGAGGTATGTGTTTAGGGGAAAGGTAGAACAGAGTTTAACCTTCATATTCCAAATAGATCAATAGATAAAAACTAAATCTAAAATATCACAAAATAGGTAATAACCATGTTACTTAAAAACAGACATACTGGAAAAATTGGCTAAAAGATTTGAAAGTGTTTACCTTTAATAGCAAAAGCTGGTATAAAAAGAATAGGAAAAGGGAGTACTATTTTTCATTATAAGCCTTGGGAAAAAATTCTTTTTGACTTAACATTATTTACATATTATCTTGAAATAAATAAAATACAAAATTAAAGTTTACAGGCCAAAGTAATTGTAGACAGTATACTTACCAAGTTATCCTGACAATAGACTGTAATAGGTAAAACAAACAAACAAACAAACAAAATTGGAGTATTGTTCATATCTAGGAACACTATGGGCAGAGAGAGATTAACTGAGTTGCTTAATTTTCAATGGGAAGAAGAAATGAGGTAAGTATCTGAATTTAAAAATTTACCAAATTTTTGTACTAGAATGACAAAATATTATAGCAGAAAGAAATCATATATTGGTTAACAATTTATTTTCCTCACTTTTATTTTTTTAAATATATTTTTATTGATTTCAAAAAGGAAGGGAGAGGCAGAGAGATAGAAACATGGCAATTATGAGAATCATTGATTCTCTACACAACCCGGGCATGGCCCTGACCGGGAATCTAAGTACAACTTCCTGGTTCATAGGTCGACATTCAACCACCAAGCCACACCTACTGGGCATATTTCCATCCAAGGTAACACAGCTGGTTTAGACAGAATCAGAACCTTCTGCTCTTAACCCACTCTTTTTATTTAACTCCACTCTTTTTATTGTATCACAATGCTTTTTTTTTTTTTAATTTTTATTGATTTTAGAGAGAGAGAGAGAGAGGAGAAACATTCATTGATGGCATGCATTATGACCAGGGATCAAACCACCAACCTTTATATGTACAGGAGGATGCACCAGCCAACTGAGCCAGGGGCCAGCACTGCATTACAATGCTTTTAAAAATGATTCAATATCCAGGAAATGTATTTGAATTCCTACTAATATATTCATTAGCATTTTTTGTTTTAAAAAGGGTGTGTACTTGAAGATAAAATCTAGTAGTTTTAAGTTAAACTTTTACTTTTTAAGAATTAAACAGGTACAATAAAGGAAATCTATAAATGAACTTCCTTGTACTTTTTATGATGAACAGACTAAAAAATTTTAAAACTTTTAGGCTGCCAGCTATATTTGGCCCAAATTATGGGTTCACCCCAGCTTAATTTAACTTGAAAACAGTATTAAAATATACATAGTATGGGGCAAAAGTAGGTTTACAGTTGTGAATATGCAAAAGTTTATTTTTGTATTTTCCATACAATTAACTGTGAATCTACTTTTGCCCCACCCTGTATTTTATCACAAATTATTTTACTGTACAAATGACTCTGAACACCTCTAGTCAGATAGCTAATCATGCCCTGGGATCTAACAATTTATTGAAAGTAGGTTTTGGTAACAAGATTTTAAGAGGATATATTGTCTGGTAGTTTTAAGGAATTGATGGTGCTCATCAAAAGGATTTGAGTAGTTTAGGTGATTTTCCATAATTACTATGTTACACAGATAACATGGTAATAGGTTTTTAGGATATATGTTAGTATATAAATTAGTAGGACCATCAAAAACTGGGCCACAGTCTAATCAGTTGCCATCTATCTTTCAAGATTTCAGCCAAGTTTCTAGACAAATAGACTGCTTTAAATGGAAAATTAGGCTGCCAATTTTTTTTCCTTTTAATTAATTAAACATTGTCTAGAAATTTTCCTTACGTTGGCAAAGGAAGGAGAAAGGAGATATAAAGGGAAGTAGCACCCATATCTTTTTTAGTCAGTCTATTCTACACTTAAATCTATACTGTAACATCCTTGAATTTAAGATTCTGAAGAAGACGAAACACCTCAAAGGTAATCAATAAATACCTGTGAGCAAATGATTTAAATAACAGCATCAGATCAATATATGTTATTTTCTCATTACTTATACATGTCTAGAGCAAACTTATCTCTGTTCTCTAAAGCTGTTCATTTTCAAAAAGCTCTCCTGTCTTCCAACATTAAAAAAAGAGTAAGAGAAAAGTTGCTTTCCTAAGTAGGATTCTAAGTAGCTTCTAATTTGCTAAACTCATTCCACCTCACACATACCAACTCTACACAAATGTTCTCTAACCCGCCTGCATACTGAATAGAGCACACATAATGCTTAAGATGGTGACTTTAATCAGCTACACAGCACTCAAGATATTTTTCTACTCCTGTATGTTTAATCACACACATTATCAACTGCATTTTATAATTAGTAGCAGCATTATTAGTTTATGCTGCAGTATTTTATTATTTTAACTTTTAGTTTAAGTTCACAGAAAATGTTTCTACAATCAGTGCTTTCTTTTTTTTATCTTGAATCCATTAACTACAAGAAACCGTATTTAAACCATATTCACATTTCCTAGCCTAAGAGAAGCTTTTCAAATGATGCAGTTCTCCACTTTATCAGAAAAATTCAAGAAGAAAAAAAAACATGATGGTTATTTGTTGTTCAGGAACAACAAAAAGAATTTATAACTACAACTCCAATGTTCCATAAATACTCCCTATTTCTATAATGAACCTTAAAATCCTATATAATAAACAGTTATCCTCCAGGAGAAGGTGGGAGACTGCTGGATGGGGCTTCCCTGATTAGGCAGCCCCACCAGGTCTCTAGTCCTAATAAAAGAGTAACATGCAAACTAACCATCACTCTGCTACACCAACAGCCACGCCTACCAGCCAATCAGGAGCGAGTATGCAAATTAACCTCAACCAAGATGGCCACAGCCACAGAAAAAGCAGGAAGGCTTGGTTTCCTTGGTGATGGAGAAAGCCAAGCTTTCCACGCACCTTGGCGGGCCCAGACCTCCACTCTAGGCTACAAAGTTTCAATTATAAAAGATAAATAAATCCCAACAAAAATGATGGCAGCCAGGGAGCTGGAGAGAGCAAAAGGCTAGGGTTGCCCTGGCAATGGAGAAAACCAAGCTTTCTGCACACCCTGGCTGGCCTAGGCCTCTGCTTACGGCTACATTTCGATTATAGAAGATGAAAAAAATCCCAACAGAAATGGCTGCTTCCACAGAGCAAGCGGAATGCTTGGCTCTCCTCCAGGCTTCAAAGTTTCAATTGTAGAAGATAAATAAATCCCAGATACCAAGGCCTCTACTTGGGTCACCAGGGGGTGTAGCCAGCCTGCAAACCACCACAGGCCCTTCATCCAGGCCTCCCCACACCCCGAGGGAACTCCCACCCTGATCCAGGACACTCTTCAGGGCAAGCCAGCCTGGCCCCCACCCATACACCAGGCCTCTATCCTATCTAATAAGAGTAATATGCAGATTGACCATCACTCCAACACTCAAGATAACTGCTCCATGTGGTCAAAGATCCTGCCCCCATGTGGACACAAAATGGCCACCACCAGATGCCAGCAGTGGAGGGCAGTTGGAATGACCAGGCCTGCATGAGAGAGCAGTTGTGGGGGAATAGACCTGCAGAGGAGGGCAGTTAGGGGCGACCAGGCTGGCAGGGGAGCAGTTAGGCATCAATCAGGCTGGCAGGGGAATGGTTAGAGGGTGATCAGGCTGACAGGAAGAAGCAGTTAGGGGCAATCAGGAAGGCAGGCAGGCGAGCAGTTAGGAGCCAGCAGTCCTGGATTGTGAGAGGGATATCCAACTGCCCGTTCATCCCTTGAGGGGTCCCAGATTGGAGAGGATACAGGCTGGGATGAGGGACACCCACCTCCTATGTACCAATTTCATGCACCGGGCCTCTAGTTCTATATAATAAAAGTATAATATGCAAATTGACCAAACAGCAGAATGACCGGTCAGTGGAGGGTGGGACCATTGAGCACGCTGCGCCAGGCCAGCCAAGGTGCTTGCCAGCAGGCAGAGAGAGCAAACAGCAATGGAGGAGGGGGCTAGTAGCAACCAGCCGTGGTGGAGGGGCGATTGGGAGGCCTGCCTGGTCGCCTCCTGCAGAGTGAGGCCACCAGCTCAACCACAGTGGGGTGATGGGGGCTGGGGATGGTGCCATCCTCTGATCCTGATCAGTCCACCAGGTCACTTCCCTCAGAGGGTGGCCAGATTGCGAAGAGCGGGCCTAAGCCATCAGTAGGACATCCCTGATGACTTCCAGACTGTGAGGCTGCAGGTCGGGTTCATGAGACCCCTCCACCCCCCAGTGCATGAATTTTCATGCACCGAGCCTGTGTATATATAATTAAGCCAGTTATAAAACACAATCCCTGAAAGTTTAGTGTCTGAGGAAAATCCTCATAGAATATTTGGAAAGCATGGCGTATACATAAAATACCCTGTAAGAAACTATAAAATCACAGTTCGAGATTTATATTTTAGGAAAAAAAAAACAAACAACAATTTATTTTAAGTTAAGAGTTTCTACCTAAATGTAGTTTGGTATCAAACAACTACAATTAGTTGATGGGGCAAAATGCATCCATAACTGTTATTTACAAAAACTATACAAAATTAGATTAATTATAACATTGACTTATCAAAGCTTTCTGAAATTAATTTTGCTTTTGGCAAAGTATCAAAAGTCATTCAATCCAGAATGACAGTCTTTATTATTTTTAATTCATGGAATTATAGCACATCAGATCTTCAAGCAAAAACAACAGATGAAAATCTATATGATCAAATATTCTCTTCCCCATAGCTTGGAATGAAAATGAAAACATGTTCCCTTTTTAGTGAAGAAAAACACTTCAACAGAGTGTCCAATAGAAATCAAATACCTGTCAGAATGGCTTGTCTATTGGAACTAAAGTTGGGCAACTACTCTACATTATTAAAAATTGACTTTTATTAAGTCATTTTTTTCTTTATTAAGTAAGCTTTTCTCAGACATTTCAGATCTCTAAGCCTAGCAGTAAAAAATGTTACTCGGTTTTTATTTACTAGTAAATCCACAACCACAGCAGGTATATATCTTCAAGATAATACATATTTTCAAGGTGCAAGTATAACTAAAATTCTTCAATTGTTAACAAATCTAGGAGCACTAATTTAATATTTAATTGCAAAATATAGGGGGTGTTATGAGGAACATGCTTAGTAAATTTTCGTTAAGTTTTTAGGTTTGGTACAAAAATATTTAAAAATAAAGAAAAAAAAATAACATGACTCTTTGCTAATGGCTTTTCAGATATTAATCTGAAGACAAGCTAAAATAGTTATCTAACAAAGTATCCAATTATCTAACAATATTTGCCATGAATCATAAAACAATAACACATATATAATATAAAAATAACATCAACAAAAATAGCCATAGGTATTTTATATCTAATAAGAGTTACATGAGAAATATCATGTAAGACCCCCAAAATAAACATTAGATACAAAATCAAACACACCTAAAATTCAGGTTCAAATTAAATAATTAGGTTGGCTTTTTTATATCACCAGCTTTCATCAGAGCTTTAATGGCTCTTGCCCTCATCTCAAGTTCTAGCAGCTCCAGCTGCTGTGCAGAAGGCTGAACATCTTCTGGTGGAGGAACAGTTAGGGTAGCTGCTTTGGGCTCCTTTGGGCTAGACTCTGCCAGTCCCAGAATCTCATTCACACTTTTCTCAATGTCTTTCTCCAGGTCATCTATCTGACCAGCTTCACTCTGGACTGTATTTTCTTGGACCTCGGGTGCAGCTGCCTCTTCATTGCATGGGCCTTCTATGTCGCTGTCATAAGCATCTGCATTTATACTGAGTACATCACTATCTTCCCCTTTGCCTGTAACAAACAAAAAAAGTAAGAAAGAAGCATGTAATTTAATTGCCTTAGTCAAAATTTCCTTTCTATTTATGTTTACAGGCTTCTTTGACCCATACCTCCCACCATGGAGTCCCAAACATATTCTATAATCCCCATCCCACTGACTCCTCCACTCTGAAAACAGATATAATTTAATGTAAATTTTAATGTATTTTTCATTCCAATTTAAAACATGTATAAGCATTGAGAAATTTATACCATTGTATGGAGTTCTCTGATCTTTTTTCCTAAATAAAATGTCGTAACACTTTATACCCCAGTGAAGCTTCTACATTACAAATTGAAAGCTGACATTGGAAACCCTTTGGGGACATATTGCATATTATTGAAGCAAAATTCCATTCTAGGAAGAGTTTAAAATACATTGCTTTAGAAACTACAAAAAAGGGAAAATATCATTAGTAAGCTGGACATCATGTGCATTGCAATTATTCCAAACCTTTTCATATGCCTTTTCAAACACTTTGTTCTAAACCAATAAATTAAAGGAGAATGCCTAAGGCCATTTTCTAAGATAAAATACTTTTTCATCAAGAGGATTTTAATTAATAAAGTTAGTACACCATAATTTTTTTAAATGCATTTGTTTTAAAACTTCTATAACTGAAGACAAATGAATATAAATGCAGATTATAGCTCTCAGCCACTTGGGCCCTGGACATCACTCAAATCCAGGTGTCATTTACAACTCTGATTGCTCATTTATACCTTCAATTTACTTATCTTTTAAATTCTAATATACTTTAAAAGTTATGATCCCTAAAATGTTAACTTTATTGACTTCCTTATGGTAAAGAAAACTTATTTACAAAACAGGTTGATCGATGAAAAAATTCTGATAATAGAAGGGATCAGCTTCAAAAGTCAAAGATATATCATTCAGAGGAGTTGTATTAATTTCATATTCCATAATCCAAAGGACACAAAAGGACTAATAAGTAAAAGTTACATAAATGCAAACTATAATTCAATATAGAAACAATTTTACCAATTAGATAGCCAGGATGATATGGAGGGGATGAAGCAGAAAGCACTAATGACAACAATAATGATGGTAGAAATAATTACAAGAGCTAATATTTATGGAGCACTGACCATCATATTACTAAGCACTTCTCTACAACTCTTTTATGCCAACATAATAATAGAGACTCTTAAGCTATTCCTTCACACTTTTCTCAATGTCTTAATTATTATCCCCATTTCATAAATGAAGAAACTGAGGGACAGAGAGTTTAAATAACTTGCCTTCGTTCACACAACTAAAATAGCAGAATCAAAAGTCAAACCTGAGTATATTTTGAAAATCTATGTACTTCAACATTCTACTTGGCTCCCAGATCTTAACAGAATCAGAAAGACCACAAGCTTCACAGCTTAGAATGGTGGTTCAGGCTGAGTTTATCTTCTTCTCATGGGTCTCTTAAAGCCACCTGAATAAATACAATATATAAGATACATACACCTACAAAGAATGTGTAAATATGTGTAAATAGTAAGAGAATGAAAAGACAAGCCACAGACTGAGAGAAAATATTTGCAAAACATTTCATTTCAAAAGAATGAAATCCAAACTATAGAAGAACTCCTGAAATTCAACAATTAGAAAACAAACAACTCAATTTAAAAATGGAAAAAAAAGATCTGAAGAGACAAGTAACCAAATAAGATATATGGATAGCAAAGTATATGAAAAGAAAATCAACATTATATGTCATTAGAGTGTTACAAAATAAAACTAGATACCATTACACACTTATAACAATGCAATGAGAGCACCAAATGCTTGTAAGAATTTGGAACAGGAATACATTCATTGTTGGCGGGAATGTAAAATGGTGTAGCACTCTGAAAGACAGTCTGACAGTTTCTTACAAAACTAAACTTGGTATTTACCCAGAGTTAAAATTATGTCCACACAAAAAGCTGCCTACAAATAACTGTATTAGCTTTTATTCATGACTGGGAAGCAAACAAGATGTCCTTCAATAGGTCAGTGGATAAACAAACTGTAGTAGATCCAGACAATGGAGTGCTATTCAGCAACAAAAGAAATGAGCTATCAAATCACAAAAAGACAGGGAAGAACCTCAAATGCACACTGACAAGTGAAAGAAACCTATGTAAAAAGGCTACATACTCTGCAATTCTAGCTGTATGATATCCAGAAAAGACAAAACTAGACAGTAAAAGATGGATGGTTGCCAAGAGTCTGGGGGAAGGATGAATCAGTGAAACTATATTCTAATGGTACTGTAATGGCAGATACATGTTATACAGCTATCAAAAGCCATCAATAGATGAGAAACCAAGATGGCAGCATAGGGGAATTGTTGAGCTGCTGCCTCCCACAACAATTTCAAAACTACAACTAAAAGACAGAATGGACACCATCCAGAACCACAGGAAAGCTGGTTGAGTGAAAATTCTACAACTGGAAGTAAAGAGAGAGGGACTCACGAAGACTCAGATGAACTGTAGAAAGCTGAGGTATGGAGACATGCTCCTGGAGAGGACAGGCGGAGGAGGATCTGGCTGGCTTCTTGTAGTGAGAAGGAGACAGAAAATCCCAACTGCACTGAACCCCAGCTCCAGGAGAGACTCACAGGGGGAGTTGGACTGTTGTGAAAAGGAAGGAGTGCACGGAAACTTAGGGGACGACCAAACAACTGAGCAGTTGGCTGCAAGGGGCGATCAGGCCAGCAGGGGGTTAGTGAGGGGCGACCAAATGACCAAACAACAGGCTGTGTGGGGCAACCAGGCCCGCAGGAGGGCAGTTGGGGGCTACCAGGCTGGCAGTGAGGGCAGTAAAGGGTGACCTGGTCGGAGGGTGCAGTTGGGGGCCAGTTGGAGGCAACCAGGCCAGCAGGGGTCACAGTTAGGGGTGATCAGGCAGGTGAGCAGTTAGGAGTCAGTGGTCCTGGATCGTGAGAGGGAGCAAGATTGGTTGAGGGGGGAACCCCTCCCCCCCGTCCCTTGCATGAAGTTTCATGCACCAAACCTCTAGTAGAATATAAAACACTAGGAATGACCCCTAATGTAAATAATGGACTTTAGTTAATAACAATGTATTAATACTCAATCATCAATTATAATAAATTTTCCACACTAATGTAAGATATTAATAAGGGAAATTGGGAGAAGAGGTGGTGAGTGAATGAATATATAGAAACTCTAAAGCTGTTTCAAAAATCTGAGAAATATTAAAGTCTGTTATCTGAAAACGCAACATAAATCAATTATATGATGTTGCAACCAAAACTGCTAATTAAATCATAGACTAATGGTGGGGAATGTGAAAAAGGGTCAGGAACTAATAAAATCTGAATGTCTGCAAGCCTAATGTTTACTATCTTTCCTTTGGTAGGAGCACTTTTACACAAGAAGGTACTTTTCCCCATGAACTTGATCAAAGCATAGAGGATTCAGAGAGGATCCAAACATCTGATGAAGGTTTGGAGTTTGTAACCACCAAAGTAGCTGTCTAAGAGTATGTCTAGAACCCTATGAAATACACCAAAAGATAGAATGTTTAAAATGGGTATAATTAAAAAACACATGAAAATTAATATTTCTCTCAAAATACTGAATCAAATTATTTGTAATTTCATTCTTGACAAAACACGTAAAGCATTATGTATCCAAAAGCCTTGCCAGTTTAGTTTATTATTTTTTAAATCTGGAAAAGTATATTTAATTGCAACAGAGGGGCCTTCAAAAGGTACAAAAACAGTGTGGGCTAATCAGCCATAGAAAATGTAATTTTCACCATAGAAAATGTAATTTTCACCCTTTTATTTAACTACTACTCATAGAAAGAGACAAATTAAAAAGCAAAGAGTTGGAAAAAATTAAATTAAATTTAAAAACACAGGGAGGCCCTGGTCAGTATGGTTCAGTTGGTTGGGTGTCGCTTTATGCACCTAAAATTTGCCAGTTTGATTCTGTGTCAGGGCACATGCCCAGATTGCGGGCTCAATCCCAGGTAGGTGGTTCAAGAGACAGGATTTATGTCTCACTCTCACTTTGATGTTTCTCTCTCTCTTCCTCTCTCTCTAAAAATCAATTAAAAATCTTTAAAAAAAATAAAAGCAGAGAGGATCCCATTTGGTGTCATTATTGGTAATAACTTGTGAAGAGCTCAAAGGAATGAGAAAAATATAAATTCTTAAGTTACACCACTTTTTGCTTTACCAATTGCCAAAATTGACAGCATTTCCCCAGAACAGTGTCTCATATAGTTTTATATTTAATACTTTTACTAAACAATGGCAAACTCTCTTATATCACATTTAATATTTTGGAATTAATAGATGAATAAGCTATGGCCATTATCAATTCTTTATGATAGTCTAAGAGAGTGGTGTAACTATCATTGCACCTTCACTATCTAAATAAACATATCCGTGAAAACATTTTTTTTTTAAGTACCAGTTACACTATACTTTTTATTTACTTACTAGAGGCCTGGTGCACGAAATTTGTGCACAGGGGGTGTGTCCTTCAGTCTAGCCTGCACCCTCTCCAATCTGGGACCCCTCAAGGGAAGTTCAACTGCCCGTTTAGTCCCAGTAGGATGGGGCCTAAATGGGCAGTCAGACATCCCTCTCACAATCCAGGACTGCTGGCTGAAATCCCCAGAACAGCATTTGAAATCCTTTAAAGAAGTTAACTAATTTTGAAAAGCTGCATTCTGTGAATACAGCAGAGTTAGAAAGGAATTATACTCAAACTTTATCAGTGGTACATTTGCTTATCTGCTTCCAACACCAAACAGCCCTGTAACACTTTCTTCCCGTCTCCCTGAGCTTTTCCAACTACTCGCCTGCCTGCCTTCCTGACTGGCTCTAACTGCTTCTGCCTGCCAGCCTGATCACCCCCTAAACACTCCCCTGCCAGCCTGACTGATGCCTAACTGCTCGTCTGCCAGCCTATTTGCCCCTAACTGCCCTCCCCTGCTGGCCTGATCACCAACTGCCTCTCCCTTATAGGCCTGGTCCCTCCCAACTGCTCTCCCCTGCTGGCCATCTTGTGGTGGCCATCTTCTGTCCACATGGGGGCAGGATCTTGTGTCCACATGGGGGCAACCATCTTGTGTGTTGGAGTGATGGTCACCCTGCATAGTACTCTCTTATTAGATAGGATAGAGGCCTGCGTGAGGTGTGGGTGAGGGTCAGCTGGTTTTCCCTGAAGGGTATCCCAGATAAGGGTGAGGGTTCCCTTGAGGTATGGAGTGGCCTGGGCGAGGGGCCTGTGGTGGTTTGCAGGCAGGTCATGCTCCCTGGTGACCCAAAGGGAGGCCCTGGTATCTGGGGTTTATTTATCTTCTATAATTTAAACTTTGTAGCCTTAAGTGGAGCCAAGCTTCCTGCTTGCTCCTTGGCCACAGCCATTTTTTGTTGGGATTTATCTTCTATAATTGAAACTTTGTAGCCTTGAGTGGAGGCCTGGGCCTGCCAGGGTATGCAGAAAGCTTGGCTTACTCAATTGCCGAGGTAACCCAAGCTTCCTGCTTGCTCTGTGGCTGCAGCCATCTTGGTTGGGTTAATTTTCATACTCGCTCCCGATTGGTTGGTGGGTGTGGCTCATGGGTATAACTGAGTAATGGTTAATTTGCATATTACTCTTTTATTATATAGGATAAACTAATATGTACCATCACAATCATATGCATAATCTGAAATTTTAACAGGAAAATATTTAAATATATAAGTATATACACATTTATTTACTATATAAGTTCTGGTGCTTTCTTTCTTTATTCTCTCAGAGAGTATATAATCACACTTTGATGACCAGTGGTCTGAAAGGCTGAAAGAAGCCCAAAGAAAATATCTATTCTAAACTTCCATCACATAGCTTAGCCATTGAAAACATTTTACCCCCTTTTAAAAAAATAATTTTTAATTGAGAGATGAAGGAAGAGGGATAGAAACATCGATTAGAAAGGCATATTTAGCATGCATATAAGCATAACCAACGAACACAAGATACTGGGGGGACAGTGTATACCTGAGGGGAGGGGGGCAATGGGAAGATATGTATACATGTAACACATTAATAAAAAATAAAAATAATAAAAATAAATAAATTAATAAAATATATTAACCTAAAAAAAATAATAAAAATGGCTACTGTATCATATCTAAAAAAAAAAGAAAAAAAAAAAAGAAAGGCATATTTATCAGCTGCCTCCTGCAAGTACCCCTCACTGGGGATCAAGACCACAATACAGGCATGTATCTCTGACCAGGAATTGACCTTCTGATTCATAGGATGATGCTCAACCACCGAACCACACCCACTGGGTGCATTTTTCCACTATTAAAAATCTAATTTTCAATTTCTTAAAGCGCTTAAAAAGATAGTTCTCAAAGATAATTTACTAACTCGTGAAATAGAAAGCCAAAATATAATTGCATGAGGCAACTACATTTAAAAAAACCAAGATATCAAATTATAATGCTGTATACCTGAAACTTACAAAATGTTATAAAACAGAGATTTCAATCAGTTTTTTAAAACATGCAATAACTAACTATTTAGTCAGAAGCACTGACCTCTTTTCCCTTAGCTTGTCAAATAAAAGAATTAAAACAGCCAACACAACAATAGCTCTCCAATGTGAATGAATGAAAATTATATATTTTTTTTTTCTGTGAGATCAGGAAAAAATATAATCTTTTCAGTGTGCCGCAAAATTTTAGTAATTAAATTATGTGTGCCATGAGATGAAAAAGGTTTAAAATTGCTGTTAAAAAACAATGTTATCTGAATTAAAAAAGATCTGAGCCTAAGCAAAACTCTGCTTGAGAAAACTAATATAAAAGATTCAGAGTAAGATGTAGCACACGCCTTATTGATTTTGATAATTTTATATGCCATATGGTTGCATATTTATTTTTATGATTACACTCATATGTATGCATTCTAAGGAACCATCATATAATTTGAAGACATTTTAAAGCAAATATCTTTTCCTCTAATATAATTTTTAAAATGTAGAGTTAGAAAGAAATTATGTATTTCATTCTGCATCCATTAAACAATCTAAGAAACCAGTTATTACACACTGTCTCCAAGTGAAGACACTGCACTAGGCACTGGCATTTATAAAATCTGACAGCTAGAAAAGAACTTCAAGATAAAGGCCAAACAGCCAAACATTTACTGGAATCAGCTCTACAACAGTGTCACCAAGTGGCCATTTATTATAACCTGTTTTCAAATACTTTCAGCAATAGTAACGTATTTCAGAAGTCAGCCAACTGTATTTTCTGTTACTTGTGATTATTTGAAATAGTCAAATGATAACGTCATCTGCTAGCCCTATTTTTATTCTCCAAAGCAATATAGATCAAGCCTAATCACTCTTCCATTTGGCAGACCTTCAAATATTTTCAAGTGATTTCAACTTGTTATCTTCAACCTACATACCCACATTTAACTTAGGTATTTCTCATGTAAAGTTAAAAAAAAATATCCTGTTCTGGCTGATTGTGGTTCAGTAATTATAGTGTTAGCCCACATACCAAAGGTGTGTGCCCAATCAAGGGTTGCAAGCTGGATACCATGCTCCGATCCTGGTGCATGCAGGAGGCAACCAATCAATGTAGCTCTCTCACAATTACGTTGTGTGTGTGTGTGTGTGTGTGTGTGTGTGTGTGTGTGTTCTTTCTCTTTCTCTACATCCTCACTCCCTCTCTTCCACTCTCTTAAAAAAAAAAAAAAATCAAAGTATCCTCAGGTCAGGATTAAAAAAAAAAAAAGTTTGACCCTAACAGCTTCTAAGGATAAGAGCTTAATTCTTGAAGTTACAAAGGAAAGTAATTTTCAAAATTACCCATTTTCCCCAATTGTAAACTTTACATCAACAATTTGAATATAGACCATTATTTTAATATTAATGAATGTCTTAAGCAAATTTATTTAAATAATAGAAAAACTCATTAGTATTAGCAGAGATTTGATATTTTAAAAATATTTTCCATCTTTAACAAATAGCAGTTTTCATTTTATTAATGACAAATAACTAATTTAGAAAACTTATATAAACCATTGTTATTTTAAATACTGAGCAAAATCTTTGCAATAATACAAGCCTTGAATTCCTCCAGAAATTAACGTAAGATCTCAGGCTTGCATATGTATATGTGCATGTGCATACAAACACAACTATACTAAAGATAAAAAGCAAAACTATACCTAGTATTTCTTCTACAACTGCCGTTGCTAAAACTGAATGACTCAGGAAAATAACCTCAATAGAATTTCTATTTTACTACAATACTAATCAATCCCTAGTAGATTATAGTTATATTTCAATAATGTTTGCACATGGAAGGTGAATCTTCAGATATTAATCCTTATTAAAGTGTGATAGAAGTCAGTATATAATCTATACTCATCTTTAGCAAAACCACTTTTATAAATGTTATTTCCTATCAATAAGATCAATGAAACCAGTACTAAACAAAGAAATGCCAATTTCAATTTAAGTAATTCATTGTTAATACTTATCAGTATTTGAATATTTTAGAAGCTGAAAAAAATGAAAATGTAATTTAAGTCAGCATCATATACCATTAATAGGTCGTACAGTAAGATTTATTTTATTCTGAAAGATCAAAGGGAAAATTCAATGCTACTTTATATTTTGGTCTACTGAACAAAGGGTTACTTTAGTAAGCAAGCTTCAGTGAAATTTCTTAAACAGCCAAACCATTAAATAGAGTGACAATGCATTCACAAGGAGCATTATATTGTTTTTATTGAGCTCACTGTGAACAAGAATAGCTAGCTGTGCAAAAAATGTTAGAAAAAATATTAAATCAATTTTGAAAGTTTTGCATATTAAAAATAGGCTACATTAATTCATTTAGAAAAAGGCAATAATCTGTATTGAGCCTACCAAAATTTCTATTTCCAAGCAAGTTACTTATTAGCTGGTTCAGATTTCAGCTATACAAATATTTATCTGGGACAAGCTCTATATAATTGAATCGTCTAGGTAATTTATGTTTATCCCATTATGCAATAAAACATTTTATATTTTAATCATTTTTGTAGACATTTTTCTAGAAGACTTATTTCTATGCTTCCTTTAAAAAAAAGAGTTGAAATTCAGTTGAACCATTTCCTACAAATTTGGTCACAGCATGAACTTGTATTGCAAAATGGAACTAATATGCTCTGATCTCATGTTTTTTTCATCTCTGCTTACTGTCCCTTATTGATGACTATGTGTTTTTGACAGTTCTGATGCCTCAGTGAGAACCAAAGTGGCCTATAAAACTTCCTATGCATAAAAGCTTTGTGGTATTTAGCTACTCTGAGTCCTTTTTCTTTCCCTCTGTCTCCATGGCTGGGTTTCAAATGACTGAAGTTACCATAAGAAAATCAAAGCAAAACAGGCTGTAGACACTGGAAAGGAAGTTCTAAGGACACCAGGTACTTGAACATGGGAGCAGAAAAACATCTTCCCTTAGATGGTGGCACTGGCTACTTTATACAATGAGGCCTCCATTCTTTCTACCCTAGAATCAGCCTGACTATTCCAGTTTTTTTCTGTCCTTTATATGACATTCTTCTTTCCACAGATGTTCTAGTAGCATAACTGCCACACTGCCTGCTCATCTGATGCAGAGTAAAAACAAAGGCAGAAGCAAAGGCTATGTTGTCAATTACACAGATTAAATGGTGCAAGAGCTATAAGACTATGACTACATTTTATGAAAGTGATGTGTGCTTAGCATTATTTATATATGGTAAATAAATGTAAATGAAAACTGAGTTTATGGGTGCTCAGAAGTAGTCAGAATACAAAGATAGAATTATGTCTAGCTATTTAAGAAGCTAACAAAACAGGACTTCTGAAAAGCAATGCAATTCTCAAGGTCATACAGAAATATTTATAAACTCAACAGTACATAAGATAGAATTATAGAATATCTAGGCTTTGTTCTCTCTCTATATATAAATTGAAAGAATCACAAAATTCATTATCCAACACCATTTCATTTTGTTAATTAACTATTAGTAACAGACCACAGTTAAAAAAAATCTGCCTAAATAAATCAATAACCCGATTCTGTACATGAAATAATTCCTATAACTTGTTTTTTTTTAAAAAAAAACTACTCTAAGTTATCAAAGATTAGTTGCTTACATCATAAATATCACAATCCTCTTGGCTGCAAAAGATTATCACTGCTCTGAAGTATTTTTAGCAGCAAGAAGGAAAAATGTGATTTTTAAGTAGCTAATAAAAATTTATTTATTTAACTTTTAATTTTCCCAATGAGGATGCAAAGAAACAAAAAAAATATCTAAAAGATTAGCCCTATTATCTACTTGGCTCAAATAAACCACAGATTGCCACTTTACTTCTGGTAAATGGTAATGTAAAAAAATACTGATTTATAGAAAACAATAAATAAGGAAGAAAGGAAACAAGGACAAGATTTCTCTGCAAAAAAAGAAAAGAAAAGAAAAGAAAGAAAGAAAAGAGAGAGAGAGAAACTTATTCTGTAAGATTTCTTTTTTCCACATACAACCCAAAGCTACCAGTTAACGTATCTCTGATATCTACAACTAAGGATATGTAATAAAGATAATCAAATTAAAACTAAGACAACTTTCTGGTGATATCTGTAACTACACATCACTAAGGCAGAACCACTCTGGGGGCTGAAGGACTCATGAATTAAAGGATGCATTCTTTACTCTTCTTATCTTGAATCAAATAACCTTTTTTTCATCTATCTGTAAAATAAAGTAAGCTGAAAATTTATTATTATTGCTTATAATCTTCAAGTAAATGTTATATAATCAAGGTACTTGATTCATACCTTGTTTTAATTCCAGACCTTCAGGTTGCTTATTCTCTTTCACGGTGGAAGAAGAATCTATACAGATGTCTTGTCTGAGGAATAAAAATAAATAAAAACAATTGTTAAAACTACAGTCAATCAAATAATATTTACAGCTCAATATCGAAGAATTAAATCAGATACTTGGAAAGGCACACCGAATTTTCTACACCCCCGGGGTACCATTTAGTGCAGCGGTCGCCAATTGGTGGTTCACGGACTACTGGTGGTCTTTGAGGTCCGAAAGATTCGAGACTACTGATTTAGTGTACTCTGGCAACTCAGAAACAGGTATACAAGAGTCAGAAACAGCAGCTATAAACTACCACCAATTTAAGCAGTATACTTCTCTGTGAAATCAAGGGGCAAACCTGAAAGGAATGGGAGATAACGTTTTCTTCCTTCTAATATCCCCTGCACAGTAGCTAATCTATACTAATAAAAAAGTAATAAATGACCAAACAGCAAGCTGTGTGGGGCAACAAGGCCAGCAGGGGAGTTAGTGAGGGAAAACCAAATGACCAAACAGGTTGTGTGGGATGAACAGGCCAGTCAGGGGGCAGTGAGGAGCAACCACGTCGGCAGAGAGGGGCAGTGAGGGGCGACCAGGCCAGCAAGGGGTGCCATGAGGGGCAAACAGGGATCAGGCCTAAACCGGTAGTCGAACATCCCCTGAGGGCTCCCAGATTGGAAGGGTGCAGTCTGGACTGAGGGGGGAGACCCCCCCCCCCCACCATGCACAAATTTCATGTACTGGACTTCTAGTGCAGAAATCAGTCAAAGATGAATTCAATAATTTATCAAGTTCAACTGCTAGTTTAATGGGCACTTTGAAATTCAAATTATTTTATATTCACCTAATTTTGTATCCCAAATGCTTTGATGTCTATAGTACATGAAAAATATATATAGATCAAGTATAAGATCATGCCCTAAAAAAGTTCTGATTCACCATGTTCTGCAACAGAATTGCAAACTAAACTAGTGTTCCTTCTTGATACTACAAATAGTTTTCAGCAAAAATCAAATTAATAAATTTCATTATTCAAAATGGCTATTTTCTTTAAAATAAATATCCATTACCTTCTGAGAATTTTTATACATACACACCCTAAAACTAATACACTAAAAGTATTTAGGACATTTTCCTACTCATAAAATTATTTCTATCTACTTAGTAACAACCAATTCCTTAAATAACCAAAAGATAAAAGACATAATAATTTCTTTGAGAAGTTTGTAATATGCTTTCTAATCAACAAAATTGGAACTTACATGTTTATTTCATATTAAAACTCTAATACAAGCACAAACTCAAATAGGGATTACAAAATAATTTTAATTTGGTATTAATTATATCTAAGAGATTTATAACTGTGGTACCTCTGTTTTGTGTATTTCTTTCTGTCTAATGCTAAATTTTATTCTTTCACCAGAATGACTGGCAGATCTCAATAAGGATATCAATAATATTCCTTGGCAACCCAGGGCAGAGTGAATGCCAACATACTACACTAGAGGCCCAGTGCATGAATTTGTGCATGGGTGGGGTCCCTTGGCCTGGCCAGTGATCAGGGCCAATTGGGGGCTGCAGGGGGTTGGCCAGGGAGTAAGGGGCCGAGGGAAGTTGATTGGCGATGGGGGTAGGGGCGGAGGAAGGTTGGCTGGCTGGGATGAAGGTCCGCAGGAGGTTGGCTGTGGTAGTGCACTGACCACCAAGGGCAGCTCCTGCATTGAGCATCTGTTCTCAGTGGTCAGTGCATGTCACAGTGACTGGTCATTCGGTTGTTCAGTCGCTTAGGCATATATTTAGACTAGAGGCCATGTTTTGGGGAGAGAGGGGAAGAGCGGTTACTCAGCCCAGCCTGCACCCTCTCCAATCCGGGACCCCTTGGGGGATGTCGGACATTCCCCTTGCAATCTGAGACTGCTGGCTCCTAACAACTCACCTGCCTGCCTGCCTGATCACCCCTAACCCCTCTGCCTCTGCCTGCCTCATCGCCCCTAACTGCTAACCCCTGCAGGCCTGATAGCCCCTAACCGTCTCTGCTGGGCCCTTGCCACCGTGGCATTGTCCGGAAGGAAAGCAGGATGTCCAGCTGACCCTGTCTAATTAGCATATTACCCCTTTATTAGTATAGATTAAGAACTTTCTAAGAATAAAGTTAAAATGTACTACCTCAAACCTTATAGTCAAATTAGATTTTACCTACTGAAAGCATTAATCTAAGTATCTTCCTTTAAGAGGAAATGTTTGCTCTTATATAATCATGATGGACACTGAATTCTTCTTCTAAACATATAAAAGGAATTTACAAAAAATGATTTGAACAAAAATATAATTAACATTACCATTAAAAAAAAGACCATGAGCATTTGAAATACACTAAGAAGGACACATCTCCCATGCAATATTCTAGCTGAGAATGTATAACCCAAAATGAAAACATTGATTAAAGATCAATGTTATAAAAAACAAAGAGAGCTTCTGGAAACATCCCATGATAAAGGAGGATAAAAAGTCATAAAAATTAATCGTTATTTTTGACTTGAGACTACTGAACTAGAGGGGGAAAAACATTGTAAAGGACATTTACTAAGTCAAATGACAAATTAAAATACCAATGGTAGATTGACATTTTAATAAGACTGAAATTATTTCCAAACAAAAAGTTTTAATAATGCAGCAAAATGAGTTATTTTATACATTATTTTATTTTCTCTATGAAGTCCCTTGGATTCCCTTCAAATGAAACTAAATCCCTCTATAAAAACTCTCTGCTTTCATAAATAATTTACTTTCGTGCCCAAAATGAACTTTTATAATGTTCTGTTTTATCTTAAGACTGTTGAAGAAACTCAGCAACAGAATTTCAGAGAGTTATGTCTAGTGCACCACCTTGTGTCTAAAAAGTGAAACAGTAGAATCAGTATCATCTGAAGTTGAAAAAAATTTCAGAAAATAGTATGGAATTTTTAAATCTAGTTCATTTTTGAAGATGCAGACTTTGGAACTACAATTATCATATACAACATTCAGATTTCTCTAATACAATTTAAAGATCAAGAAGCGTTAAAGAAACGATATATACAAAAAAAGGAAATGTCTTAAAGTATAAGAAAGCTACATGTACATATGAAGTATTTTTTTTTGCTAGGTTTATGAAAATTTTATAAAATTCACCCCCAGATGGTAAGACAAACTAGGTGTTAGAGTTAAGAAAACTAAAATAAATTTATATTTAAATGATATTTAAATATTTCAATTAAAACTACAGTGGTACCTTGAGATTTTTGAGATACGAGCCGTCAATTTTTTGCTTTGAAATACAAGTAACATTTGAGATGCGAGTAATCGCGCGGATCAGCCGGCTGCACACAACCCACCAGTTTACAGGGACTTGAGCATCTCATAATTTCCCACGCCTCAGTATGCTTGTTTACCTCGTTGTCGAAGCATCTTTTGTGCATTTACATACTTTATCACATTTCTTTTTATAACCATGGGTCCGAAGAAAGAGAGTGGAAAGGTCAGTGCTCAGAAGAGGATGATGTCTATTGAATTAAAGCATGAAGTCATAGAAAAATATGAGCAAGGTGTGCGAGTGGCTGACTTGGCGAGGCAATACGGGCATAGTGCTTCAACAATATGCACCGTGCTTAAACAGAAGGAGTCGATAAAGGGTATAATGCCAGCTAAGGTATAATTTCTAAGCTCTGTAGCTCTCACCATGAAAAAAATGGAGAATCTACTGATGGCGTGGGTGACGGAGAAGCAGCTTAAAAGAGATACATTAACACAGGGCATCATATGCGAGAAGGCACGAGCGATTTACGGTGATATGCTGGAGCAGACCCCGCGCACTTCCAGGGACGAAGCATCGAAAGACTCATTTAAAGCCAGTAGAGGCTGGTTTGATAATTTCAGGAAAAGGTCCGGCATTCACTGCATCATCAGGCATGGTGAGGCAGTAAGTTCGGATGTGAAGGCAGCTGAGGATTACCTCAAAACTTTTTCCGAACTGATAGAAGCCAAAGGATATATCCCCCAGCAAGTCTTCAACTGTGAAGAGACAGGGCTTTTCTGGAAGAAGATGCCTAATAGGACTTATATAACGGCATAGAAGGCAATGCTAGGCCACAAACCCATGAAGGATAGGCTAACTCTCGCACTGTGCGTCAATGCTAGTGGCAACTGCAAGATCAAGCTTGTATACCATTCGGAAAACCCCAGAGTCTTTAAGTCACATAAGATTTTAAAAGATAAACTGCAAGTTATGTGGAGGGCAAACCCAAAGGCATGGGTCACCAGGCAGTTCTTTGTGGAGTGGGTAAACCTGGTTTTTGGCCCTTCTGTTAAGAAATATCTACAGGAAAACAACCTAACCATGCAAGCCCTCCTCGTCCTCAACAATGCTCCTGCTCACCCACCAAACCTCGAAGATGAACTCCTCGAAGAGTTCAAGTTTATAAAGGTTGTCTACCTACCTCCCAACACCACTCCTATCCTGCAGCCCATGGATCAGGAGGTGATTTCTAATTTTAAAAAGCTGTACATCAGGCACCTGTTCTGGCGCTGCTTTGAGGTGATGGAGAACACAAACCTCACCCTTCAAGAGTTCTGGAAGAACCACTTTTACCTCGTGATATGCCTCAGAATTATTGATCAGGCCTGGGTGGGTGTTACAATGAGGAGTTTGACCTCTGCATGGAAGAAGCTGTGGCCTGAGGCCGTAGCTGAAAGGACCTTCGAAGGATTTGAACCCGAGGTGCCAGTGGAGGAGGAGATAGTGTCTCTGGGAAAATCCATGGGCCTGGAGGTGGATGAGAGAGACGTGAATGAGCTCCTCAAGGAGCACTCTCTGGAACTCACCACGGAGGAGTTACAAGAGTTGCAGTCTCAGCAACATGCAGAGGTTCTCCAAGAAATTGGTTTAGAGGAGGAGCCAGAGGTGGAGGAGATCTCTACAAGTGAGATAAAGGAGATCTTAGGAATGTGGGAGAGGGTGTCACACTTCGTGGAAAAGAAACACCCTGAAAAAGTTGCTACTGGTCGTGCATCAGAGCTGTTCAATGAAACTTGCTCACCCATTTCAGAAACATTCTGAAAGGGAGGAAGAGGCAAACCTCGTTGGACACGTTTTTTTTGAAATCAGCCAGAAATGCAAAGACCAGTAGCAATTAAGTTCAGTGAAGATTAGTTAAGTTACATTCAGTTTAGGGATAAAGTGTAGCATTAAGAGTGTAACGAGTAGGTAAATACACTTTAGAAAACCAGTTTATTCCTTTACATTCTCTTTTATTATGTTTTTATACAATATTTGTCATTTATAAATACATTTTTCTTATTCAAAAACACGTAACAAGAACAACTGGGGTGGCATTTTGGGAGCTGGAATGGAATAACGGCATTTCAATTGATTTCAATGGGGATATCTGCTTTGAGATACGAGCAACTTGATATACTATCAAGGTTACAGAACGAATTAAACTCATATCTCGAGGTACCACTGTACATAAGAATTTTATAGCAACTGGAGAGAGAGCAGTGAGAAAGGGGGGAGAGAAGGAATACCACTATTTGGGTTAAGAATCTATTTTGTACTTCTTTGCATTAAGAAAAAAAAAAACACGCCAAGACTGATTTGGCTTAGTGGATAGAGCGTTGGCTTGCGGACTGAAAGGTCCCAGGTTCGATTCCGGTTGGGGGCATGTGCCTTGCTTGCGGGCACATCTCCACTGTGGGGCGTGCAGGAGGCAGCTGATCAATGTCTCTCTCTCTCATTGATGTTTCTGGTTTTCTGTCTTTCTCCCTTCCTCTCTGTAAAAAGTCAGTAAAATATATTAAAAAAAAAAATACACCTCATTTTTTATTTTTCTAATTCCCTTCTCCAATCTGCACTGTTCCTTCTTAAAGAAGCTTAATTTACAATGTTAGCCTTGAATTATAAGTGAGTCCTATACCCATCTCTGGTATTTAAGTGCTCAAACCAGTATCAGTCCAAATTTCTCTCTTTTACCTCAAATATGATTCCACCCTTTATCCTTTCTATGACTCAATGAGTTTGTTTTTTAACTAAGAATAATAATATACTGAGGAGATCTGCAGAACTTAAGAACCACACATGGATTACTACAGGTTTAAAAAATATTTCTAAACAGAAAGTCTATTTTTTATTATAAATACTGGGAGGGTATCTAAACAGAAGGATAAAGAAACAAAACCAAACTAGCCAGATTCTTTCCATTTTAATATTTTTAAATACACACACACACACACACACACACACACACACACACACACACACATATATATATTGATTGATTGATTTCAGAGAGGAAGGGAGGAGAGATAGAAACATCAATAATGAGAGAGAATCATTGACTGGCTGCCTCCTGTACGCCCCACACTGAGGATTAAGCCTGCAACCTTGGCATGTGCCATGACCTGAAATCGAACTGTGACTTCCCGGATCATAAGTGGACGCTCAACCACTAAGTCAAGCCGACTGGGCCACAGTCTTATTTTTAATATGAATCCATGGAAAAGAGCTCAGTCTCAACCTACTCACATAAGCCGTTTCTAGTTTGGGCTTATTTAAAATGCAAAAATAAGAATTCAAAAAAATAGCCCTTTGTTTTTATACTATGTCCCCCCAAATTTTATTGTTGCTTATCTCACAGATAAATGACAACTTTTTAGATACGCTTCTTTGAGTTTTTCCAAAGCATTCAACTTTCCTCTTGTCATATAGATACTTCATCAGTCCATATCTTTAACTAAAATTATGCAACTAAGATAACTGAATTGGAAAGAAACATGAGTGACTCTTAGTAAGCAAACAGTTCAGGAGGTGAAAGAAGTACACAGAAGGGATTACAGAATTAACAAGTTTAGTGCACTGAGAACATTAGTGAATTTATTTTTCAAATGAAACCAAAAGGGCAACTAATACAATGAGTCAGGTAAGCATTAAGAAAAACTTCAATTTTAAAAAGTGATGATGGAAGAACAGAAAAAACAAGGGAAAATGCCAGCTAACAACCAACCCAGAGCTTGAGCAGCAGGATAAATCAAGACCTGACAGAAAAATGAGATACTTTCAAAATCAAATTTCTGTAATATAAAGCATACAAACTTTGTATGTGTGTGTGGAGGGGGAGGAGAGGGAAAGAGGCAATTATAAAACCAAGCTTACTAAGTCCCTCAAAGTTCCCCAGCAGGAACACGGCTGCAGTTCACATGAAGATCTCATCTAAAACCTGAGAAGCTCACTCCCTTCCATTCTAAGAGATGTTCTAAAGATTCTGAAGAGATTCCTATCTGCTTAACATTTAAACTAAGTAGGTCAAGATTTGCTTCAAAGTTATCAATTTGGCAGAAATTGGGAGAATAGAATATGAGAAGGGACATAGTGAATGGGTGATAGATACGCAAGAGTTCATGGTACACTGAACATTTCCATAACAGAGTTAAACAAACAAATAACTTAACTAGTACAAAACACCATAAATTCCAGAGTGGGCTAAGTGAGTTGGGTGAATCACAGGGTAAATTTCTGAAGTGTATCATTCCCAGCAAGCCCAGGTCTTGGGTCTACCTGAGGCCTATTTTTGTATCCATTGATAAAAATGCTTACTTAAATAAGTACTGTAGACTTATGCTACCCATTAATCCAATTTTCCAGAGCACAATAACTTCTATTGAAATATTTCATTCCATTGAAGTTTAATAACAGCGGTTTGTTCCAAAATTCAGTTTTATTGACAGTTACTGAGAAGTTAGCATTTGGCTGAATGCCATCACCCCTTTGAAAGTTACTTATATTTAGATATTGAAGTAATATATGTTATTTGTTGTAACAAATCAAATTCTTAGGACTCTTAAGGATAGCTGAGCTGAACCCCTTGGACAGCCCTAATTCATCAAAGAGAATATGAATGTTTTATCCTTATTAAAAACAAAAGGTGGCCCTAACCAGTTTGGCTCAGTGAATAGAACGTTGGCTTGGGGACTGAAGGGACCTGGGTTCGATTCCGGTCAAGGGCATGTACCTTGGTTGCGGGCTCATCCCCAGTGGGAGGTGTGCAGGAGGCAGCTGAATGATGTTTCTCTCTCATCGATGTTTCTAATTTTCTGACTCTCTTCCTTCCTCTCTGTAAAAAAAATCAATAAAATATATAAAAAACAAACAAACAAATAAAACAAAAGGTGGCCCTGACCAGTTTGGCTCAGGAACAGAGTGTTGGCCTGGGGACTGAAGGGTCCTGCGTTCAATTCCGGTCAAGGGCATGTACCTTGGTTTCGGGCATATCCCCAGAAGGGGATGTGCAGGAGGCAGCTGATGGATGTTTCTCTCTCATCGATACTCCTAACTCTCTATCACGCTCCCTCCCTCTCTGTAAAAAATTCAATAAAAAAATATATTAAAAATACAAATAAAAACAAAAGGTGGCAAGCAGCTGTGTCATGATAGCTCAGGAAAACTAATACAGCTGTTAATCACTGGCTTTAATAAACAAACAGAATCAGAGCTCTACCACATATTACTGCCAGGGTTCAGCAATAGAAAAGTGGCCATAATCCCAAATACTAATTCTTGCTCTCCAACAGACAACTGATCAAGCCAGAGGAATAGCCCATTATTTTCAAGAATAAACATCTTAATGAAAGAAAGAACTATGCTGTTCTCTCATTTTAACATCTTTAAAGTGCCTAAACTGACTATAAACAGCAGTAAACAGGAAGCTACTCATTTTAAATGGTGGAATAACTTGCAGACAATTTAAAAAACATTACTATTACAATGCATTAAAATCTAGTATATTGCCACTAATAATCAGCACATTGAAAGTAGTAACTTGTTCTAAATGACATCAACTTGCTCTTTCAACCATTTATATTTTAAGAATACTCATGCATGCCATTTTAAATAAAAGTGCTGACATTTCAGATTTATAAAACAGATAATTAAATGAAGATGTAAAAATAATCCTTACCAAAATTTTTTTCACTTTACAAAACAATTCCCTGTGAATTTTATTTGCTGTTTAAATAGTTTAATGAACTTAATATGGTTCAATTTATATGTGTTTCTTAAAATTTCTAAGACCTATTAGGAATATCTAATTTTTTAAAAAGTTCATCATCCAAAATTGGCACTGAATAAATATTTTAGAACATATCCATCTTCTGCTAAGAGAGTAGCAGTGACTAAGAACAATGGTTTCAGGACACTCCTGCTTTGTAGTGTACTTTATTTTGAGAACCTGGATTTTGAAATTTCTTTATCTTCTAGAACTGTGACATTATCTCAATACTGCTTATTATCTTTTGGGAAATACAGCTTTATTTCTACTGACATTTTCCTCAATATCACTTACTAAAAGCGTATTAATTTAAAATTCATAAAATGTTATTAGAACAATTCTAAAATATTGCTAAGATTTCCCTAAAGTGTTTGTATTTTTATTCTTTATACATAAAACTTCAATCCTGATTATTTTATTGTGCAATTCAAGACTTAAAATTTCATTATAAACATACTCCTAAGAGCATAATCACCTTGCATTATAGGCCAAGTTAATACTTGTTCTCATTTTTAGTGCTATTTTGGCTACAATAAAACTTCTTTCCCAGCAGAGTATCTACAAATGGAGATAACACTTAATCTCAGCTCTCCATATTACTAAATTAACTTAAAATTGTTATTTTTGTTAAGCAACTGTCATAATCTGTAACATTTGCAAATCTTGTCACAATACCTAAAAGTTTTAAAACACTACAAAATCACTGATGCTAAAGATTTTAGTATACCTATAAATGTTTTATAAACTTAGATATTTGCTGACTTAAGGTGAACTAATTAGATTCAAACATCTCCTTCTTCCTTCCTGATCTCAATTAAATTGATCTCCACTTACTTTCTTAATTCAGCAATTTTTAACCTTTTTACATCTCATGACACACATAAACTAATTACTAACATTCTGACCAAAAAAGTAGGTATAATTTTGATTCATTCACACTGGGTGGCTAATATTTGTTAGATGCTGACTTGTTGTGGTAGCTGTTTTATTTGACAATCTAAGGGAAAAGAAGTCTGTGCCCCCAAGTAAGTAGTCAGGTATTGCATGTTTTAACAATTCTTGCGGCACACTAGTTGAAAATTGTTGCATTAACTAGGTTCAAGAGGAGTTTATCTATGTTCTAGTTTTCACAAAGACCAAGTTAATGGATTTGTTCATCCTTTCTGTTCTATTTCTTTAGTTTTAATGTTTACCTTTGTGTTTCATTTCCCTATTTCCCTCTGGTTTGTTAATTTTCTAATTCCTTTAATATGTGTACTAAGTTCCTTGGACTAGCCACAAAGTGTATCTAATTCTTTCCTTTAAACTCAGCTTTGTGGTATTAACAGTCAAATGGAACACATGAACTTTAAATGGATCCTGGAACAGAAGCAATCACTTAATCAATTAAAATAAATAAATATACTAAAAAGTATTTTTTTAGTAATTGGAGAAATTTTACATGGCAATACATTTGATGACATTATTTGAATTACTGTTTATTTTCTAATGAGTGATGATGATCTTGTGGAAGACTGTCCTCATTTTTAGGAAGTGCACACTGAGCTGTTTAGGTATGAAATTTTATGACATCTACAATTTATTTTTAAATGGTTTATGGGCTTAACTGTGTTTCCCTTCACCTCAAAATTCCTATATTCAAGCTCTGACCTTAGTACCTCAGAAGGTGACTGTTTTGGAGACACACCATTTACAGTAATAATTAAACTAAAGTAAGGAATTATAGTGGACCCTAATCCAATATGATTGGTGTCCTTGTAAGAAACTGGGGCACAGGGAGAGATATCAGGCGGGACATCCACGTGAAGAGGCAGAAAGAAGATGGTTATCTGCTAGCCATGAAGAGAGGCCTCAGAAGAAAGGAACCTCAGGCCTCTAAAACTATGAGAAAGTAAATTTCTGTTGTTTAAGCCAGTCAGTCTGTGGAATTTGCTACAGAAGTCCTAGCAAACTAATTCAAATGGCTCTGAGGGGGAAAAGGAAAAATATACAAAGAGAAAGCAAAAATGGAAATGTTACTGTTGCTGAATCTAGGTGGAGAGTATATGGATATTCATTATATCAATCTTTCAACTTTCATGTAAATTTAAAGTGTTTCCAAAATAAAAAGTTTGGGTAGGAAATTTCACCAGAAATCTGTATATGTGTAAAATTAGTTTGGTATACTGCCACCAGCTTAAACAACAGAAATTTATTTCTTACAGTTCTGAAGGGTAGAAATTATAATATGAAATGAATTGTCCTTTATGGTGAAACTTGCCCTATAATATTCTATTAGAGATGAAAAAATACTCAAGATTTCAGGTTAACTATGTACTACTTATTTATGGTACTGCCACCAGTAATCTTATTTGTGTTATTACCTTTGCAAAGACAGATACAAGTCAGTCAGTGGCATTTACCAAAAAATAATTGCTTTAGTCAAAAGTCATCAACAGATGCTAACATTAATAGTGACAGAGCAGAATTATTTAGAAAAGAAAAAAAAAAGCATGTTGTTTCTTGATTAGTCAGTGTCCCAAAACTTTAGGGATTTTATATCATAACTAGAAGCCCGATGCATGAATTTTATGCAAAAGTAGGCCAGCCTTCTTTTACCCAGTTGTTGGCACCAGCTTCCCTCTGGTACCCAGGACCCAGGCTTCCCTTGAATCCCTGGCTTCATCAGAAGATTGTCTGGTCTAATTAGCATATTGTGCATTTATTATTAGAGATTGATCACTGTTATATATAATCAAATTATACATATCTATATAAAATAAACCACCTGATTATCGTATCTGTGAGATGAGGCTATTGTCAACTAATATGTATGAAGAAGAATTCAGTGAAATAATGTTCTAAGTTATTAACATAATGACTGATAGAGTAAGTACTTAACAAATAGTGGGTGTCACTATTCAAATTCCAAATGAGAGATGTGTTTCTGCTTCAAGATGACATTGCTGTTGTCCTGTATCTTGAGTAGCTATTTAAGAAAATCACCTTAATTCTGACAGCAATAAACTTTATCCTTATATACTGTATACCAAAAGAACCAATCAATACAAGTAAATCAATCTTTCTATACTGTTTAATTAACTAAATAATATACAGAAAAATAATCATTCTTCAGGTAAAAACTCACTAAAAAGGAATAACAAAAACACTGTAAAATGAAAAATTTTTAACTTACTGACTGACTAAATCAGATCCCTTCTTCGAGCCATCATCTGCCTCCTCTTCCATATCAGAGTCAATACCATTGTCACCTTATAAATGAAACAAATTATTAAAAGCATGCTTATAAAATGTCACAATAATTTAATTTTAATCATTATATAAAGTATCATCTTTAAACATGATGCCAACAAAGAACTTTAAAGTTTATAGGTAACTAAGAGCAATGAGATTATAAAGCAGAAAATAAAATATTTTAGAAGAAAACTTTGCTTTCTCAAAAATCAATTTTATAGTATTTTGGTTAAATACTTTTTACTTCATTTTATTAGTGTATACAAACTTATGCTCTTACCTATAATCTTGAGATGGAAAAACCATACATACACCAAAAAGTCTATTCTTGAAATGCTATTCTGATATGTAAACTATATTTGTCTGAACAAACAGAAGTAAAAATACTTTTCAATGATTACCAATAATGAAATTAAAGTAATATTCAAGTAAGAAAAAGAACACCTCAGACTTATTCTGAATATAGTATTAATTAAAAAGTTATCAAAATGGAGAAATATGTATTCTTACCCTCAAGAATCTTCAATATTTTTTTTTCAGATAGGAGTTCTAACTGTTCTTGGCATAATTTTTTAATTTCTTCTACTGAACAGTTCTAAAAAAAAATTACACTTTAAAAAATGCATTTATGTAATATAATGGTAATGTAAACTAGAAAGCAGCAATCACAAAAAGTCCAGTTAGCAAAATTTTACAATAAAACACATTAAAAGACACATAAATCCTTTCATGGGATGAAATCTGAAAAACTGACAGTTAACATGTGAACATTATAATTTATAAAACTTGATGAGAATTTACAGTCACGCTTATCAGGAAAGAACAAATCAAAGAGTAATCAAGGGCCTAGATATTATCAACAGCATTCTAGCTATGTCAGGTAATCCCTCTAAAGCAGTGGTTCTCAACCTTCCTAAGGCCATGACCCTTGCATACAGTTCCTCATGTGGTGATGACCCCCAAACATGAAATTTTGCTACTGTTATGCATCGTGATGTAAATATCTGCATTTTCCAATGGTCTTAGGCGACCCCTGTGAAAGGGTCGTTCGACCCCCAAAGGGGTCGCGACCCACAGGTTGAGAACCGCTGCTCTAAAGGTTTAAATATTCAAATCATGGCTATATATCATAGATATATGATTTTGAGCCTAACTTGTTCAAACCCTATTTCTACAACTCTAAGATTAGAATAACATGTATTACTCTGAATAATTTTCAGAAACAAATACATGAAAACATCTGTAAATTTAATAAAATATAAGCCACTACCAAATATCACATTGAATATTATTTTTTTATTGTTTAAAGTATTGCAAATAGTCTCCTTTCTTCCCAATTGACCTCTCCCCACACTACTTCCCCCACCCGCCCAGCATATGCCCTCCCCTCCCTAGTGTCTGTGTCCATTGGTTATGCTTATATGCATGAATATAAGTCCTTTAGTTGATCTCTTACCCCTCCCTGAACCATCCTCTGCCTTCCTGTTGAAGCACCAGAAAGAATCATTATACCTCTAATTTAATTACTAACACTGCCTACATTTAATAGAATTATTTCCAGAAGGTCAATAAATTCCTTACTTAAGCATAATAAATTCACCCACTTTTTTTCTTGGTAAATTTTTACATATACAAAGCCATTGATATAAATTCCCTTTTCTATATTT
Source organism: Lasiurus borealis (assembly GCA_004026805.1). NCBI lineage: Eukaryota > Metazoa > Chordata > Mammalia > Chiroptera > Vespertilionidae > Lasiurus > Lasiurus borealis. Next base: position 11,540 of record PVJN01002607.1, on the reverse strand, counting down.
TTTAAATAGTTTTTTTAAGTTGAAAACATCCAATTATAATTAAGTCAACTGTTACAAAAAAGATGTATGTATTTCTTTATTATGTATATAGTCTGGTAAGATAGGTAATGAAGTACCTTTAATACGTCAGGCAGCATTTTCTGTAACTTCTTCTCTCCAATGATACAGAAGCACTGCTGAAGCATTTCTTTTTTGTCTGATATGTAGAAACTAACTGGTTTTAATGACACAGTCAGGTCCAGACCACCTTCTTCAAGGTCACTGTGCTCTGCCAAGAATAATTCTTTCTCCAAAGTTGGTAAAAGATATTTGGCTTCCTAAAATTAAAGGAAATTCAAGAACCATTAAATAATACTCTTACAGTGTATGGAATATGTATATATAATGTCACACATATTCATTTAATAAATTCTTCATTAAATATTCCCAAATTCTTGGTTTACATAGATTTATCTAAAACCATAGAAAAGAATAATTATACTTAAAACAGTATTCTCCGAACTTACTCTCCACACCACAATTATCTCATTAAGTTTATATTAAGTAAAGAGATATTATCTTAGGATACACAAATATATTAAATAGGGAATATATTTGTGTAGTGATTTCCTACAATTTTAAGTCTTCGAAATAATTGGAATAATCCTTCAGTTGGTCATTCATCCAAAAGTTTTATGTATGTCTTGTCATTCTTAAATTGATATAGAAAAGGGGACAGCAGCATAAATATTACAAATCACAAAAATTATACAGTAATGTATTAGTGCTTACCGGGAGCTATTATTATTACTTTAAAAACTATCACAATTGTTTTTCCCAGCCTCATTGAGAAATAATTGGTATACATCACTGTATAAGTTTAAGGCAGACAGCATGATGGTTTGATTTACATACATTGTGAAATGATTACCACATTGGGTTCAGCTAACATCCATCGAAGATGTGACCAACCAAAATTGAAATCTCTAATGTAATTTGAGTTAGTTTTTTTTCAAAGTCAAACCTACAATTCTTACTATTGAAAAAATGTTGTGCTATTTGCAAAAATGAGCTTGTACTTGGAACTAAAGTGCAGGGTGTGGTGGGTCTGCAGGCTGAGGCTCTACAGCCCTGGCCTCTTGCACTTGACCCCTGTGCCTGTTCACATGCAGTTCCTTTCTCCTTCCAGACTTCAGAGGAAGCTGGTGATGGATGTGCTGCCCTAATGGACAGGCCCCACAGTCTGTCTTCCCTAAAAACTATCATAAAATTTAATCATAGTCAAAATGCCCAAGCAACTTAAGACATTTCTGTTAAATCTATCCAGTCTCTCCTAATCTACTGCCATAATCCTGGTCCAAGGAACCATTACCTTTTGCCCAGATTACTTCACAAGCTACTTAAGTGTATTTACTGAATATAATCTGAGGTCTCTCCAGTGTGTTTTGTATAATGATATCAGAATGGATTTTATAAAATGTACATAATACTCATCTTTCCTATTTATAGCCTTTGAATGACTTCCTGCTGCTTTTAGGGTAATATGGTCTAGCTAGCCCTTCATTCTCATTCCTTCATGTGTTTCAAAAACAACAAACTTCTTTGAATTACACAAGCATAACTTGTTCTCCCTTCATCTCATATAGGCAGGACTTCGGTAGATACTGTTCTGTCTAAAACAAAATCCTCTACCCCCATTTCCCATACCACACACACACACACACACACACACACACACACACACACACACATTATCCTTCCAAGACTAACAAATGGCAGAGAGCAATTCAAAAGTCATTTTCCTTGGAAAATCCAAACTATGTAGCTCATGGAGATTTCTTTTATTTTCTAATAAAATAGTTTAAAAAGCGTTTTTTAGCCCTGGACAGTATGCTAAGTGATTAGAGCATCAACATGCACACCAAAAAGTCGTGAGTTCGATTCTTGGTCAAGGGCATGTATCTGGGTTCCAGGAAACAACCAAACAATGTGTCTCTCTCACATAGATCTTTCTTTTTGTCTCCCTCCCTTCCACTTTCTCTAAAAATCAATGGGAAAAAATATTCTTGGGTAAGGATTAACAAGAAAGTAAAAATTTAAAAAAATTGTAAGGGTTTTTTTAAAAGCCAATTTAGGAAACTATAATTAGATTGAAAAAGTAAAGAAGGTCAACTCTTATTCTAATGGCTTACAAAGTATTTCAAATGTTAGTAAGAATGTAGAGAGGGAAGAAATCCAAGATGGCGGCATAGGTAAACACCTACACTGCTGCCTCGCACAACAATTTCAAAACTACAACTAAAAGACAGAACGGACATTATCCAGAACCACAGAAAAGCTGGCTGAGTGGAAATTCTACAACTAGAAGGAAAGGGAGGAGCTCACAGAGACCCAGAGGAGCTGCAAAAAGCTGAGGTATGGAGACGCAAGCATGGAGAGAGCGGGTGCCGGAGTACCTGGCTGGCTTTCTCCAGCGAGAGAGAGATGGAGACTCTCAAAGGCATTGAACCCCTTATCCTACGACACTAAACCCCAGGTCCAGCCGAAACTCATACGGGGGGAGTTTGGACTGTGAAAACGGAGAAGTGCATGAAAATTTACGGGTCGCAAAAGATCAGGGTCTGGTGGTGTGGACGGCACTGCGCACAGAGGACCGACTGCTAATTGTGCCACTGGCTTTCACCAGTGGGCAGGAAACAGATTCCCTGCCAACTGTGCCACTTCTAACTCCACTAAACCCCAGTTTTGGACGAAACCCTGGGGACCCAGATTCACATGATCTCTGCCCGGAGGTGCAGCAGTCTAGAGGCACACAAGGACCACTGCAATGATAACCCAGTCATGTGAGACTCAGGGGACCTGGAGGGCGGGGCCAACTGGAAGGCAAGGCGGTCCCTTAAGCCCTGAGACTCCACCCATCCCAAGCTCAACACAGAGGCTTTTGCAGTTTTGCAGGTCTTGTATCACAAGACTGAGTCCGACACAGAAGTTTTCCTAGCATAGTGAAAATGCTGAGACAATGGAAGAGATCACAAATAAAAGAAATGGAGGAAAACAAAAGACTGAATACAGAGTTCAAAACCACAGTTATAAGGTTTTTCAAGAATATCTTTGAAAAGTTAGATAAAGTTAATGAGACCCAAGAGGAGATGAAAAAGAACCAACTAGAGATGGAAAAGGGCCAACTAGAGATGAAAAAGGACCAACTAGAAATTAAACATACACTGACTGAAATAAAAAATATACAGAGACCTAACAGCAGACTAGAGAAAGGCAAGAATCAAGTCAAAAACTTGAAATATAAAGAAACAGAAAACACTCAACTGGAAAAGCAAGAAGAAAAAAGAATCCAAAAATATGAAGATAATGTAAGGAGCCTCTGGGACAGCTTCAAGCATACCAACATCAGAATTGTGGGGGTGCCAGAAGAAGAGAGAGAGCAAGATACTGAAAACCTATTTGAAGAAATAATGACTGAAAACTTCCCACATCTGGTAAAAGAAATAAACTTACAAGTCCAGGAAGCACACAGAACCCCATATAAAAGGAATCCAAAGAGGACTACACCAAGACACATCATAATTAAAATACCAAGAGCAAAAGACAAAGAGAGAATATTAAAAGCAGCAAGAGAAAAACAGTTCATTACCTACAAGAGAGTACCCATACGACTGTCAGCTGATTTCTCAACAGAAAAGATGCAGGCCAGACGGGAGTGGCAAGAAATATTCAACGTGATGAATAGCCAGAACCTATAACCAAGAATAATCTATCCAGCAAAGCTATCATTCAGAATTGAAGGGCAGATAAAGAGCTTCACAGAAAAGAAAAAGCTAAAGGAGTTCATCAACTCCAAACCAGTATTATATGAAATGCTGAAAGGTACTCTTTTAGAAGAGGAAGAAGAAAAAGATAAAAAATTATGAAAACAAATAAATATCTATCAACAAGTGAATCTAAATTAAGTGAATTAAAAATTTGATCAACAGAATAAACTGGTGAATATACTAGAATCAGGAGCACAGAAAGGGAGTGGACTGATAATTATCAGGGGGAAAGGGATAAGGGGTGTACAGGGAGAGACTGGACAAAAATCATATACCTATGGATGAGGTCAACGGGAGGGAGGTAAGGGTTGAAGGAAGGGTGGGAGGTGAGTGGAGGGGAAAAAAGAGAAATAAATATAATAATCAGAATAATAAAGATTTAATTAAGAAAAAAATGAATGTAGGGAAACTAAACTCTCACACATTGCTGGCAGGAATATAAAATGGTGCAGTCATTTTGGAAAACAGTTTGGCAATTCCTCACCAAGTTATTATGTGACCCAGCAATTCCATTCCTAGATAGAAATCCAAAATAAATATAACCATATGTCTGCACAAAAACTTATGCAAAAAACTTGTACACAAATGTTCATAGCAGTGTTTTTCATAATAGCCAAAAGGTGGAAGTAATTCAAATGTCCATAAAGTGACAAATGGAATAACCAAATGTGATATTATTCAGCCATAAAAAGTACTGATGAGTATCAACATGTATGAACTTTGAAAAAACAAACTAAGTGAAATAAGCCAGTCATAAAAGACCACATACAATATGACTCTAGTCAATGTAAAAAGTCCAGAACAGGGAAATCAATAAATCTATAGAGATAGAAAATAGGTAAGTAGTTGTCTAAAGAGAGAACAAGGTGAGGATGCATCTTTGAAACGGCTAAAAAGTACACATAGGGTGTTGTTTTGGGGGGGAGGATAAAAAAACCAAAAAACACATTTTCACATTGAATGTAGTGGTGACTGCACAACTCTGAATCTACTCAAAATAACTGAACTGCATACTTGAAATGGGTAGATTGTATAGTATGTGAATATTTCCATAAAGCTGTTACAAATAAATACATAAATAAATAGTAACTCAATGAACAATAAATATAATGGCACTCTTGGAAGTCTAAGATCTATATGATTAACATAATTTCTTTTTTTCCCTCACAAACATTCTGACTTCTCATTAGAAATAGGGTTTAGTTCTGTATGCAAATGTTTACAACGTATCCTTATTGGTCTGAGCATCAAAATACAGAGTACTAAAGATATGGAAATTATTTAAGATATCCAAAATTGAATCTAGAAGGTGTGAGAAAACTGAATATATCTGTTAACTATCATAGAATTTGGAAAATAAGAGTAAAGAGGAAAAAAAAAACCTACTAGACACAGACTGATGTAAGCTATATAGATCAATAGTCAAGTTTGGACAAAAAGAGGAAAGGCTCTCAACTCAATCCATGAGGCAAGCAGACTTTTAATACCAAAACCAGAGAAGATAACTACAAAAATAAAACCCACAGGCTTTTTTAACTTAGGAACATAGACTGAATTTAAAGTAAAAATACTAAATTCCAGCCAAGTACTACCAAACCAACAAACCAAATACTAGTAGGTATCTCAAGACTACAAGGATAGTTCAATATTAGTTAATATATCAATAAAATTACATTATCTGATTACTGAAGGAAAACTATGTAATCAACTAAACAGAATACCATAAAAGCATTGGATAAAATTCTACAATCCTATGGAAGTAGGAATTGAAATTTCCTTAGCCTGATCATATTTATATTTCAAACCTATGGCAAATATATTTATTAGAATATTATAAATGTTGCCACTAAAAAAAACCCTCATACACAAATGTTCAAAACAGCGTTATTCATAACTAGAGGCCTGCTGCACAAAGTCCAGGAGCTGGGGGGGGGGGG